>JAIUJO010000543.1:505000-507500 GCA_023846275.1 Vanilla planifolia
TCTCCTTCTTCTTCTTCTTCTCATTATTATTATTTCTATTATTTTTTATTATTAATATTATTATCGTTATTATTTTTTTTATTATTCTTCTCCTACATCTTCTTCTCCTCCTTCTTCTTCATCTTCTTCTTTTTCATCTTCTTCTACTTAATCTTCTTGATTTTCTTCATCTTCTATTACTACTCCAGCAACTACTACCACTTCTTTTTCTTCTTCTTCTTCTTCTACTTCTTCTTCTTCTTCTTCATCTTCTATTTTCTCTTGTTCTTCTTCTAATTCTTTTCGTCTTCTTTTTCATCTTCTTCTTCTTCCCCCTCCTCTTCTTCTTCTAGTTCTACTTGTTCATCTCCTTCTTCTTCTTCCACTTCTTCTTCTTCTTCTTCTCCTTCAACAATAACTACTAATACTTCTTCTTCTTCTTCTTCTTCGTTGTCTACTTCTTCTTCTTCTTCTTCTTCTTCTTCATCCTCTTCTTCTTCTTCTTCATTTTCTTCTTCTTCGACTTCTTCTTTTTCTTCTTCTTCTTGTTCTTCTTCTTCTTCTTCTTCTTCTTCTTCTTCTTCTTCTCTTCCTCCTCTTCTTCTTCTTCTACTTCTTCTTCTTCTTCTTTGTCATCTTCTTCTTCATCTTAATCTTCGTCGTCTTCTTGTCTTTCTTCATCTTCTTATTCTTCTTCTTCTTCTTCAACATCATCATCATCATCTTCTTCTTCTTGTTCTTCTTCTACTTCTTCTTCTTCTTTTTCTTCTTATTCTTCTTAATCTTCTTCTACTTCTACTTCTTCTTCTCCAACTTCTTCTTCTTCTTCTTCTTCTTCTACTTCTTCTTCTTCTTCTTCTTCTGCTTGTTCTCCATCTTCTTCTTCAACATCTTCTTATTCTTCTACTTCTTCTTCCTCCTCTTCTACTTATTCTTCTTCTTCTTCTTCTTCTTCTTCTTCTTCTACTTCTTGTTCTCCATTTTCTTCTTCTTCTTCTTCTACTTCTTCTCCTCCTCCTTCTGCTTCTTTTTCTTCTTCGTCTTCTTCTTTTTCTTATTATTCTTCTTCTTCTTCTTCTTCTTCTTTTTTATCATTAACATTGTTTTTTTCTCCTTCTTCTACTTCTTCTTCTTCTTCTACCTCTTCTTCTTCTTGTTCTTCATCATCTTCTTCTTCTTCTACTTCTTCTTCTTCTTCTTCTCTTCTTCTACTTCTTCTGCATTTCTTCTTCTTCTTCTTCGTCTTCTATTCTTCTTCTTCTTTATCTTCTTCTTTTTCTTCTTTTTATCATCTTCTTCTTCAAATTCTTCTTCTTCTTCTTCTTCTTTTGCTTCTTCTTCTTCTTCCTCTTCTTCATCTTCTTCTCCTTCTTCTTTTTCATCATCATCTTCTTCTTCATCATCTTCTTCTTCTTCCACTACTACTGCTACTGCTTCTTCTTTTTCTTCTTCATCCTCAACTTCTTCTTCTTCTTTTTCTACTACTACTACTGCTTCTTCTTCTACATCCATTTCTTCTTTTTCTACTTCTTATAAATCATCTCATCTTGTTCTTCGTCTTCTTTTTCTTCTTCCTCTTCTACTTCTACTTCTTCTTGTTCCTATTCTTCTTCTTCTTCTCTTCTTCTACTTCTTCTTCTTCTTCTTCTTCTTCTTCTCTTCTTCTTCTTCTTCTTCTTCTCTTCTTCTTCTTCTTCTAATACTACTACTTCCTTTTCCTCTTCTTCTTCTGCATCTTCTCTTTCGTTTTCTTCTTGTTCTTGTTCTTCTTCTTCCTCTTCTTCTTCTTCTTCTTCTTCATCTTCTTCTCCTTCTTTTTCATCATCTTCTTCTTCTTCATTATTTTCTTCTTATTCCACTACTATTACTACGACTGCTTCTCCTTTTTCTTCTTCATCCTCTTCATCTTCTTCATCCTCTTCATCTTCTTCTTCTACTACTACTATTACAACTACTTCTTCTACATCCTCTTCTTCTTTTTCTACTTCTTCTACATCTTCTCATCTTATTCTTCGTCTTCCTTTTCTTCTTCTTCTTCTACTTCTACTTCTTCTTGTTCCTGTTCTTCTTCTTCTTCTGCTTCTTCTTCTATCCTTCTTCTTCTTCTTCTTCTTCTTCTTCTTCTTCTCCTTCTTCTTCTTCTTCTTCTCCTTCTTCTTCTTCTTCTTCTCCTTCTTCTTCTTCTTCTTCTTCTTATCCTTCTTCTTCTTCTTCTTCTTCTTCTCCTCCTTCTACTACTACTTCTTCTTCTTCTACAACTACTTCTTCTACTTCAACTTTTTCTCTTCTTCTTTTTCTTCATCTTCTTCTATGACTACTACTACTACTGCTACTACTACAACTACTTTTTCTTCTTCTTCTTCTTCTATTTCTTCTTCTTCTTCTTCTTCGTCTTCTTCTTGTTCTACTTCTTGTTCTTCTTCTTCTTCTCCTTCTCTTGTTCTTCTTCTTCTTGTTCTTCTTCTTTCTCTTCCTCTTCTTCTTTGACTTCATCTCTCTCATTTTCTTCTTCTTCTTCTTC
>JAIUJO010000543.1:522500-692500 GCA_023846275.1 Vanilla planifolia
TCTTTTTCTTCATCATCTTCTTCTTTTTCTTCTTCTTCTTCTACTTCTTCTTCTTCTTCTTCTTCTTCTTTTTCTTCTTCTTCTTCTACTTCTACTGTTACTGCTTCTTCTTCTAATTCTTCTTCTTCTTCTTCTTCATCTTCACGTTCTTCTCTTTCTTCATCAATTTCTTTTTCCTCTTCTAATTCTACTTCGTCTTCTTCTTTTCCTAATTCTTCTTGTTCTTCTTGTTCTTCTTCTTCCACATCTTTTTCTTGTACTTCTTTTTCTACTTCTTCTTCTTTTTATTCTTCTACTTCCTATTCTTCCTCATCATTTTCTTCTTCTTCTTCTTCTTTTTCAACTCCTTCATCTTCTTCTACTACTACTTTTTCCTTTATCTATTCTTCTTCTTCATCTTCTACTACTTCTTCTTCTTCTTCCTCTTCTTCTTCTTCTTCTTCTTCTTCTTCTTCTTCTTGTACTTCTTCTTGTTCTTCTTCTACTTCTTCTTCTTCTTCTTCTTCTCCTTATTATTATTTTTCTTCTTTTAGTTCTTTACCTTTTCTTGTTCTTCTTTTTCTTCTTCTACATCTTTTTCTTATTCTTCTTCTTCTTCTTCTTGTTTCTCTTCTTCTTTTTCTTCTTCTTCTTCTTCTTCTACTACCTTTACTATAATTTCTTTTTCTTCTTCTTCTGCTTCTAATTCTTCTTCTTCTACTGCTTCTTCAATAACTTCTTCTACTTCTTCTTCTTCTTCTTCTTCTTCTTTTTCAACTTCTACTTCTTCTTCCTCTACTTCTTTTTCTACTTCTCTAACTTCTTCTTCTTCTTCTTCTTCCTCTCTGGCTTCTTCTTGTTCTACTTCATCTTCGTGTTCTTCCTCTTTTTATTCTTCTTTGACCACTTCTTCTTCTTCTTCTTTTTCTTCTTCTTCTTCTTCTTCTTCTTATTCTACTACTTCTTGTTCTTCTTCTTCTTCTTGTTCATCTTCCTCTTCTTCTTCTTCTTTTCTTTCTTTCTTCTTCTTCTTCTTCTTCTTTTACTTCTTCTTCTTCTTCTTTGTCTCCTTCTTCTTCTTCTTCTTCTTCTTCTCCTTCTTGTACATCTTCTTCTTATTCTTCTTCATTTTTGTCTTTTTCTTCTTCTTCCTCTTCTACTTTTTCCATTCTTCTTCTTCTTCATCATCTTCTTCTTTTTCTTCGACTATTACTACTTCATCTACTTCTACTTCTTTGTCTTCTTCTTCTTTTACCACTACTTCTTCTACTTGTTCTTCTACTTCCTTTTCATCATCCTCTTCTTCTTTTTACTTCTTCTTCTTCTTCTTCTTCTTCTTTTCTTCTTCGATTTCCTTTCTTCTTCTTCTTCTTCCTCTTCCTCCTTTTCTTTTTCTTCTTCACCTTCTTCTTCATCTTCTTCTTCTTCTTCTTCTTCTTCTACTTCTTCTACTTTTTCTTCTTCTTCTTCTTCTTCTTCTACTACTTCTTCTTCTTCTTTTTCTTCTTCTACTTCTGCATCTTCTTCTTTTTCTTCTTCTACATCTTCTTCTTCTTCTTCTTCTTCTTCTTCTTCTTCTTCTACCTCTTCTTCTACTTCTCTTTTTCTTCTTCTTGTACTTCTTCTTAACCTTCTTCTCTTTCTTTTTCAACTTCTTCTTCTTAGTCTTCCCCTTCTTCTACTTCTACATGTTCTTCTTCTTCTTCTTCTTCTACTGTTACTACTACAACTTCTACTTCTTCTTTGTCTTCCTCTTGTTCTTCTTCTACTTCTTCTCCTTCTTCCTCTTCTTCTTCTTCTTTTTCTTCTTCTTCTTCTCCTCCTCCTCCTCCAACTCCTCCTCCTCCTTTTTCTTCTTCCTTTTGTTCTTCTCCTTCTTCTCCTTAATCTTCTTATAATACTACAACTACTTCGTTTATCTTTTCTTCTTCTTATTCTTCTTGTTGTTCATCTTCTTCTACTTCTTCTTCTTCTTCTTCTTGTACTTCTTCTCATACTTCTTCTTCTATTTCTTCTTCTTCATCTTCTTGTTCTTCACCTTGTTCTCCTTCTTATTCTTGTTCTTCTTTTACTCATCTTTTTCTTCTTCTTTTTATTCTTTTTCCACTTCTTTTTCTTCTTCTTCTTCTTCTTCTTCTTCTTCTTCTTTTACATCTTTTTCTTCTTCTTCTTCTTCTTCTTCCTCTTCTTCTTCTTCTCTTCTTCTTCTTCATCATCTTCTTCTTATTCTTGTACTTCTTCTTCTTGTTCTTCTTCTTCTTCTTCTTCTTCTATTTCTTCTTCTTTTTTTTCTTCTTCTTCTTCTTCTTCGTCTTCTTCTTCAACTTCTACGACTTATTCGTTTTCTTCTTCTTGTTCTTCTTCTTCTATGTCTACTTCTTCTTCTTCTTCTTCTATGTCTACTTCTTCTTCTTCTTCTTCTGCTTCTTCTTCTACCTCTCCTTCTCCTTCTTCGTCTTCTTCATCTTCTTCTTGTTCCTCTTCTTGTTCTTCTTCTTCTTCAACATCTTCTTGTTCTACTTCCTCTTCTTCTTCTTCTTCTCCTTCATCATCATCATCTTCTTCTTCTTCTTCTTTTTCTTCTTCTTCCACTCCTCCTCCTCCTCCTTCTTGTTCTTCTTCTTCTTCTTTTTCTTCTTCTTCTTCTTCTTCTTTGTCTTCCTTTTCTTTTTCTTCTTTTTCTTCTTCTTCTACTTCTTCTTCTTCTACTTCTTTTTCTTCATTTCATCCTTTTTCATTTTCTTCTTTTCCTTCTTCTTCTTCTTTTTCTTCTTCTTCTTCCCTTCTTCTTCTTCTTCTTCTTCTTCAACTTCTTCTTGTACTTCTTCTTCTTCTAGTTCTTCTACTTCTTATTCTTCGTGTTCTTCCTCTTCTGTCACTTCTTCTTCTTCTTTTTCTTCTTGTTCTTCTTTTCTTCTTCGTCTTCTTCTTCCTCTCCTTCTTCTTCTGTTTCATCATTTCCTTCTACTTCTTCTTCTCCTCCTTTCTCTACTTCATCACCATCATCATCATCATCTTCTTCTTCTTCTTCTTCTCTTTCTTCTTCAACTTTTTCTTCTTCCTCTACTTCTTCAACTTCTTCTTCTTCACCTTCTCTTTTTACTTCTATTGTTTTTTCTTGTTCTTCTTCTTCTTCCCCTTCTTCTACTTCATCTTTTTCTTCTTCTTCTTCTTCTTCTTCTTCTTCTTCTTCTCCTCCTACTACTTCTACCTCTTCTTTTTTCTTCTTCTTCTTCTTCTTCTACTTCTTCTTCTTCTTTTTCATCTTCCTCTTCTTATCCTCCTCCTTCTACTTCTTCTTCTTCATCTTTTTCTTCTTCTTCTTCTCCTATTACTACTTTTATTATTATTTTTTCTTCTACATCTTCTTCTTCTTCTTCTTCTACAACTTCTTCTACTTCAACTTCTTCTTCTACTTCTTCCACTTCAAGATGAACTTCTTCTAATTCTTCTTCTTCTACTACTTCTTATTCTTCTTCTTCATCTTATTCCTCTTCTCCTCATTATTCTTCCTCTTCTACTTCTTCTATTGTTCTTCTTCTTCTTCTTCTTCTTCTTTGTCATCTACTATTATTTTTTTTTCTTCTTCTTCTTCTTTTTCTTCATCATCTTAAACACCTTCTTGTTCTACTTTCTCTTCATCTTCTTCTTCTTCTTCTTCATCTTCTTCTTCTTCTTCTTCTTCTTCTTCTTCTCCTTCTCCTTCTCCTTCTTCTTCTTCTTCTTCTTCTTATTTTTCTTCTTCTTCTTCTTCTTATTCTTATTCTTATTCTTCTCCTTCTACTACTTCTTCTTCTTCTTCTTCTTCCTTTTCTTCTTTTTTTTTTCTTCTTCTTCTTCTTCTTCCCTTCTTATTCTTCTACTTCTTCTTCTTCATCTTATTCCTCTTCTTCTTCCTCTTCTACCACTTCATCATCTTCTTCTTCTTCTTCTTCTTCTTCTTTTCTCCATCTTCTTCTTTTCTTCTTCTTCTTCTTCTTCTTCATTTCCTTCTGCTTCTTCATCATCTTCGTCTTCTTCTTCTTCTTCTTCTTCTTCTTCTTCTCTTCTTCTTTTTCTCCATTTTCTTCTTCTTCATCATCATCTTCTTCTTCATCCTCTTCCTCTTCTCATTCTTTTTCAACTTCTTCTTCTTCTTCTTCTTCATCATATACTTCTTTTTATACTTCTTCTTCTGCTTCTTCATCTTCTTCTTCCCCTTTTTCTACTTCTTCTTCTTCTTCTTCTTGTTATACTACTTCTTCTACTTCTTCTTCTTCTTCTTCTTCTTCCTCTTCTTCTTCTCCCATTTCTTGTCCTTATCCTTCTCCTTCTTCTTCTTCTTCTTCTTCTTCTTCCTCTTTTCCTCCCACTACTACTATTATTACTACTTTTTCTTCTACATCTTCTTCTTCTTCTTCTTCCTCTACAACTTCTTCTTCCTCTTCAACTTCTTCTTCTACTTCTTCTTCTACATGTACTTCTTCTCGTTCTTCTTCGTCTACTTCTTTTAATTCTTATTCTTCTTCTCCTTATTATTCTTATTCTTCTTATACTTCTTCATCTTCTTCCTTGTCTTCTTCTTCTTCTTCTCCTTCTTCTTCGTCTTCTTCTTCTTCTTCTATTTCTTCTTCTTAATAATCTTATTCTTCTTCCTTTTCTTTTCTTCTTCTTCTTTTTCTTCTTCTTCTTCTTCTTCTTCCCTTCTTCTTCTTTTTCTTATTCTTCTACTTCTTCATTTTCTTCTACTATTACCACTTCTTCTTCAACTTCTTCTTCTGCTACTTCTTCTTTTTCTTCTTCTAATTCTTCTTCTTCTTCTTCTTCTTCTTCAACTTCTTCTACTTCTTCTTCATCTTCTTCTTTTTCTGCTTCCTTTACTTCTTCTACTTCTTGTTCTTCTACTTCTCCAACTTCTCTTTCTTCTTCTTCTCATTTTATTTCTTCTTCCTCTTCTTCTTCTTCCTCTTCTCATTCTTCTTCTTCTCCTTCTTATTCTTCTGCTTTCACTTCTTCTTCTTCTTCTTCTTCTTCTTCTTCTTTCTCTTCTACTTCTTCTTTTTCATCTTCTTCTTCTTCTACTTCATCTTCCTCTTCTTCATCAACTTCTGTTTCATCTTTTTGTACTTCTTCTCCTTTTTCAAGTTTTTCTTCTTCTTCTCTTACTTCTTCTTTTTCATCATCTTCTTCCTCTACTACTTCTTTTCTTCTTCTTCTTCTTCTTCTTCTCTTACTGTTACTACTACTTCTTCTTCTTCTTCTTTTCTTCTTCTGTTTCTTCTTCTTCTTCTTCTTCTTCTTTTTCTTTTTCTTCTTCTTCTTCTTCTCCTTCTTCTTCTTCTTCTTCTCCTCCTCCTACTCCTTGTTCTTGTTCTCCTTCTTATTCTTCTTTTTCTTCTTTTTCTTCTTCTTCTTCTTCTTCTTCTTCTTCTTCTTCTTCTTCCTCTTCATTTTCTTCTTCTTCTTCTTCCTTGTCTTCTTCTTCTTCTCCTTCTTCTTCTTCTTCTTCTTCTTCTTATTCTTCTTCATTTTCTTCTTCTTCTTCTTCTTCTTCTTCCCTTCTTCTTCTTATTCTTATTCTTCTTCTTCTTCTTCTTCTTCTACTACTACTACTACTTCTTCTTCTTCTACTTCCTCTTCTTCTACTTCTTCTTCTACTACTTCTTCTTCATCTTCTTCTTCTTCTTCATTTTCTTCTTCCTCTTCTTTTTTTCTACTTCATCTTCTTCTTCTTCTTCATCTAATTGTTACACCCCATTTTTTTCCTAGGCTGATTTTTGGCATACATTTTTTTTTTTTTTTTTTACATATAGACAGCTCAGATCATCCCATACCAACCTGAGTAGCCTACGAAAAACTTAGGATATAACACATCATTACACACCTACTTTCCTTAACAATGTGGATCCCATCTCCCGGGTACACCGTCAAATCAGGATTCATGACTCCTGAATTAACTGATGAACTCGCGCAATGTTACTCCTACTAGACCCAATACTCCTAACCCATACCAGTAGGATAACCGGTCTAATAGAAGTCTGAACCCCCACTGTTAAGTTCCATAGTCATGTAATGACCTCACCATCAAAATAAAATACATAACATCCTCAGATAAATTATGGCACTCCACACACTATATCACCAAGACAATAAAGTAAAACAGTGAATGGAAACTACATCACAAGAATAAGATCCAAGTCCAACAAATACAATATCATCCAACTAGATACATAAGTCAGAATCACCCTCACATAATACAAGACAAAAATAACAGTCTCACTGAATACATCCAACAGCAACAATCAACTAACCAGAATGTCTCAGAAATTCACAGATCAGATCTCCTCCACTAGCCTACTGATCACGATCCCACCTAAAACTGGGTGGCGTCAAGTCTGCCGAGCCACTGGAAAAATATAGATAAAATGGAATGAGCTACGCCCAGTAGGAAAGACAGCTAGTAAAAACTCACATGCAAGAGAAGGATAATAGCAAAAGTATAGGAATACAGCATAACAATGTAGGGTGGAAAGGCACTCTCAGTCCCAGACTCCGACCAACCACAGTCACCCCAGTCACACCAGAGTAGCTCTCCTCTGGGCTTCCAGGTAGCATGCCAGTGGGATCGCCCATCTCGAAACATGCACGGTGCTTAGGCAAAGCATGCCAGTGGGATTGCCCATCTCGAAACACGCATCATAACGCCTAGCACCCGACACCTCAGCGTCTATATAGCATGCCAGTGGGATTCGCCCACTCGAAACACGCATCACAACCTAGCCTGGGGTTCCAGGTAGCATGCCAGTGGGATTCGCCCACTCGAAACACGCATGGCACCTACCAGTCACATGTACACTGTGGAAGCTAAGTCTGAACCGCACAGTTACCTAGCACAACTACCCTAAAACATCATATAGGGTCTATAGTAGTCTGGTCCAATATGCCAATCTGTGAAATATGCCAACACTGAGTAAACTGACTCAAACCATGCCATTGCCATCCAAGCAACACAAACTGTACCAAAATTCTGACTATTCTGGTAGCACTTACCCAAATGTCACACTTCCTTCCAACTAATCTAGCTACACTGAATTTATGGATAATTTCCAACAGTAAATTTCAACTTGGCTATGTGATTTCCTAAAATCACCTTTTTCTCACTTCAGGAACTTTTTAAATTCCAAAATAAATTTCCGCCCTTTATCCATTTTTCGAAATTCGGAATAAATTTCCGAATAAAATTTAAATTCCACATATATCTTTTTTCCAAAAATTCGGATTAATTTCCGAAATTAAATTTTAAATTCCATATATTTCCCGAAAATTCGGATTAATTTCCGAATTAAATCTTTTCCTCCGCCCGTTCGTTCGCCCGAATCCCGCTGAATCGAGGACCCACCGGCCGAATATTTAATCCAATTTCCAGCCGACGTTTAGCATTTAATTATTAATAAATATTGAATAATTACAATTACTTAATTAACTAAACCGAAATTAATCTAATCCATCTCCTTCCTTCGCCCGGCGCCCGCGAAACCCTAGCCGACGATTCCTCCGGAAAATTTCGTTTTCCCCGTCGATTTCCGGCGACCGAGATCAAAGAGAAGTAAAATCCGATGTTCGTACTATCCTAATTTGTCAATAATGTCACTAATTTCTAAGATTCAAATAAAAATTTCCGCCGAAGTTTCATCCAATCCTCATTTTAACAATTCTATGAAATTAAACAAATTTCAGCATTTGATACTATCTTAACATGATTAAGCACATAATCGAATCAACAATTGCTCGGTAAAATTTCCAAATTCGGCGGGTGTAATTTTTCCGAAAACCCTAAAATGCTAAAATCAATAATTTGCGTTAATAAATTTCAAAAAACCACAATTCGCATGCTCCGGTAGCTAATTGCAAAATAATCCATATTTTTAATTTGCCAATTTAACTAATTTAAACTGAAATTTCCTACCTTTCTTCTCCGGCGACGGTGAAGCTCGCATGCGACCAACCGCTGCTCCTCGCCGAACGAAACCGGTACCAATCGATTCTCCTCGGTCACGCGAACCTCCAGGTACAAAAAGCCCCTTGAAAGGCTGCCGGAAAATATTGCCGTTCGCCGCGAAAGCTTCGTCTCCGGCCGTTCGAAACCCTAATCCTAACAGTCGAACAGTTCGGGTTAAATACCCCGCTTTAAACCGGTATTAACCCGTTAAGAACCCATTAAGTGCCGGTTGACCTTCCAAAAACGCCGCTTAACACCCGATCAGCCGGTTAATCTCCACCGCTGATCTCGCCCGTCCGATCCGCTTATCCGCGGCTTATCCAAACGCACGCGCAAACGCACCTCGACAAACCGCCCCGCCTTCGCTGAACCGCTCCGGTCCGGTTCACGCGCGGTAAAAGGAAAAATCCAAATTCCGGTTTTTAAAAAAAATCTCGGTGCTCCGAAAAATCCCCAGAAAATTTCAGAAATTCCAATAGCCTCCAATTGAGCTCCTGGCTCATCCTACTGTCGATCTGAAATCATCCAAGCCACAATTGAATTATTGAAGATTAAACCTATAATATTTTATCGGGTATAACAATCTCCCCACCTTATCAGGAATTTCGCCCTCGAATTTCAGCAAGAAGTTCCGGCCACTTCTCCGCAACATTCTGCTCTAGCTCCCAGGTTGCCTCCCTTTCGTCATGTCTATTCCACAGAACCTTAACCATAAGAAATGACTTGTTCCTCAGCTGCCTGCTGCTCTCCTCGAGGATGCAAACTGGCAGTTCCACATAAGAAGAATCTGGTGCCACTTACAAACCAGGAAGATCATCACCGATACAATGAGAAGGATCTGGCACATATCTCTTGAGATTCGAAACATGAAACACATTGTGAATCCCAGACAGATGCTCAGGAAGTGCCAACCTGTAAGCCACTTCACCAATCCTCTCCACCAAAAAACACTCCTCAAATTCCTGTACATCTTGACTTCTCTAGGGTGCATAGCCAAAGTTCCATAATGAGCCTGTCGAAGGATCCTCTCCCTGAACTCCTGATGTGATGGCACACACCAGCGACCCCTGAAAGTCAAAATGTCGTTTCTGAGAGCAAAGTCTCCTCCCAATCCCTGCGATGCCAACTCAAACTTCTCCTTCAGCTCTTCATCACAAAGCTGAAGATCACGCATCTCAGATAACCAGTCAGCTCGAATAGTCAACGAGCTGAGTCTGTGAACAAGTCTCTGAACAGACAACTGTTCCTGACATCTTTCAACATCCCAATCCAAGTCTAGTATAGAGTCAGAGACTAACATAGTATGCATAACTACGTGCCTGCTCAAAGCATCAGCAACAGGATTAGCCTTACCCTCGCAGTAATTTATCACCAGCTCATAGTCCTTTATCAATTCCAACCATCTCCTTTGCCTCAAATTCAGTTCTAGTAAATCATCAATACGTGGTAAAGGGTACCGGTTACGAATCGTAACCTTATTCAATTCCCTATAATCCACACACAGCCTCATACTACCATCTTTTTTCTTGACGAATAAGACAGGGGCACCCCAAGGTGAACAACTGGGGCGTATGAGTCCCTTGTCTAATAAGTCCTGCAACTGAGTCTTCAACTCTGCTAGCTCGGCTGGAGCCATCCTGTAGGGAGCTCTAGCAATAGGAGCTACTCCTGCCTCCAAATCAATCGAAAACTCCACTTCCCTAGCTGGTGGAAGTCCAGGCAATTCCTCTGGAAAAACCATAGGGAAGTCTCTCACCACTGGAATATTTGACATAAGGGTAGTGGTGGCTTGGCTATCTGCCACATAAGCCAACCAACCAGTACAACCCTTCCTCACTAGTCTCTCTGCCTGAAGAACTGAGATCAGGGGAAACTGCCTGTTCAGACCAAAGTATATCACATCCTCCGAACCAGGCACCCTGATCCTAACCTTCTTCTCGCAACAATCCAGAACCACTACATGGTAGCACAACCAATCCATCCCCAAAATGATGTCGAACTCTGTTAGCGGCACACATATCAACTCTGTCACGAACTCGTGTCCACTAATCAGAATAAACCCATCAGTCTTCTGAACAGTGGGAATCTCTTTCCCATCAGGAAGCCTAACCAGTAAGGGTTCTTTTAAATAACCCTTGGATCCTGATATCTGATTCCAGATCTTCTCAGCAACAAAAGAATGAGATGCACCAGTATCAAACAAAGTCACGCACTGTACGTTGCCAAAATAAAGCATACCTGTGATCACTTCTGGTGACTCTGAAGCCTTCTGCCGAGTCAATGCAAATACTCTGGGCTGTCTCCCAGATGAACTAACCGGTCCTGTGATCCTCTGTTTCTTCCATAACGGACAGTCGTACCTTTTGTGTCCTGGCTGCTGATAGTGGTAACAAATAATCCCCCCAGTCTGAGTACCTGTCTGCTGCACTGGCCTCTCGGAAATAGGCCGTGGCTGGACCACGCCCTCCTGGGTACCACGGTGATCTCTGTGTCTCTTTTTCTTTTTGTTCTGTTGGGCATTTCTGAATTCCTTCCTCTTGTTGTGAGCCTCTCTCTGGGCCTCCATCTGGATGTCAATAAGCTCAACGGATCTCGCAGCCTCCACTAAGTCACGAAATCTGGCAAACTGGCTCACAACCAACTGACGCTGCAGCATAGGACGAAGTCCCTCCAAGAACATCTCACATCTATGCTCCTCAGATAGTACCAGCTCTGCGGCATACCTCGCCAGATATGTAAATCTCGATAAGTAGTCGTTCACTGACATGTGGCCCTGCCTGAGGTGTATAAGGTCCCTCCTGGACTGAGAAATGACAGAAGCCGAAATGTAGCACTCCCTGAATGCCTCAACAAAGTCCTCCCAAGCTATCTCGCTGTTCTGGACCTCCCCAAACACAGCGCGCCGCTGGCCTCTCCACCAGGTAGCAGCCTCTCCCTCCAATACTAGAGCAGCAAGTACTACCCTCCTGCCGAGTGGACATCCCAAAGCATCAAACAGCTCAAGTATATGAGCCATCCAGTCATCTGCCACCGCTGGGTCAGCCGACCCACTGAAACTCCTCAGACGCAGCCGCATAAAGGCATCGATCCAACGATCCAAAGCTGGCTCAACTGGCAATGCTGGGATCGTCTCCGGGGTAGAAGTAGCAGACACAGGTCTGCCTCTAGCTGCTCCACGAACGGAAAGTCTCCTGCTATTAGCCATACTGTCAAAGAAACTAATCTAGTATTAGAGTCGTCATTTGGCATTTGGCATATGGACTACCATAGTATAATAAAATGACCAACAGTTCTCCCCACCTTGGGTTGAACTTCTATACATGTCTAGCCCCATTATCCTAACCTAGGGCTCTGATACCACTCTTGTTACACCCCAGTTTTTTTTTTTTTTTTTTTTTTTACATATAGACAGCTCAGATCGTCCCATACCAACCTGAGTAGCCTACGAAAAACATAGGATATAACACATCATTACACACCTACTTTCCTTAACAATGTGGATCCCATCTCCTGGGTACACCGTCAAATCAGGTTCATGACTCCTGAATTAACAGATGGACTCGCGCAATGTTACTCCTACTAGACCCCATACTCCTAACCCATACCGGTAGGAGAACCGATCTAATAGAAGTCTGAATCCCCACAGTTAAGTTCCATAGTCATGTAATGACCTCACCATCAAAAATAAAATACATAACATCCTCAGATAAAATATGACACTCCACACACTATACCACCAAGACAATAAAGTAAAACAGTGAATGGAAACTACATCACAAGAATAAGATCCAAGTCCAACAAATACAATATCATCCAACTAGATACATAAGTCAGAATCACCCTCACATATTACATGACATAAGAATAACAGTCTCCCTGAATACATCTAATAGTATCAATCACACTAACCAAAATGTCTCAGAAAATCACAGATCAGATATCCTCCACTAGCCTGCTGACCACGATCCCACCTAATCTGGGTGGCGTCAAGGCTGTCGAGCCGCTGGAAAAATATAGATAATAAAGGAGTGAGCTACGCCCAGTAGGAAAGACAGCTAGTAAAAACTCACATGCAAGAGAAGGATAATAGCAAGAGTATAGGAATACAACATAACAATGTAGGGTGGAAAGGCACTCTCAGTCCAAGACTCTGAACAACCACAGTCACCCCCAGTCACATCAGAGTAGCTCTCCTCTGTGCTCCCAGGCAGCATGCCAGCGGGACACGCCCATCTCTGCGCACGCATGGCGCCTAGGCAAAGCATGCCAGCGGGACACGCCCATCTCTGTGCACGCATCACAACGCCTAGCACCCGACACCACAGTGTCTCTCGTCAATATATCTTCTGGAGACTATAGACAGAACCAGTCACAAAGATCTCTAGCCAACGTGAGACACCCCTGCCACCCTCAGGCACGTAGGCCTACACACTTGACTAGCCACGGCGAGTCACCCCTGCCACTGCCACTCTCAGGCGCGCAGGCCTACACTCGTGGACCAGAAGAGATCGACTCAGCCACCGTCACAAGAAGTCCTCTCCCAACAATTTCCATAGAGGCCACGCCCCTACAGTCATTGCCAAGCTCTAACTCCAAGATTCGGCAACATGTGTCCAGATATAACAAGGCGCATACCAGTCCACATGTATACTGTGAAGTTAAGTCTGTACCGCACAGTCACCTACCACAGCTACCCTAAAACATTATATAGGGCCTATAGTAGTCCGGTCCAATATGCCAATCCATGAAATATGTCAACACTTAGTAAACTGACTCAATCCATGTCATTGCCATCCAAGCAACACAAACTGTACCAAAATTCTGACTATTCTGGTAACACCCAAGTGTCACACTTCCTTCCAACTGATCCAGCTGCACTGAATTTATGGGTAATTTCTAATAGTCAATTTCAACTTGGCTACGTGATTTCAAAAAATCACCTCTTCCTCACTTCAGGAAATTTTAATTTCCAAAATCAAGTTCTGCCCTTTATCCATTTTCGGAAATTCGGAATAAATTTCCGAATAAAATTTAAATTCCACATATATCCTTTTTCCGAAAATTCGGATTAATTTCCGAATTAAATTTTCCTCCGCGCCGAATCCCGCTGAACCGGTTTTCGCTGCCGGTTCGGAAACCTCGCGCTGAACCGCGACACCGCCGAACCAAATTCTTTAATAATCCGTTAATCGGTCGATGCTTAAATAAATATAATTACTAATAAATATTATATAAATACCATTAATTACTTAAATAAATTCGTAATTAATCTAAACCCTTCTCCTTCCTCGGTCCGACGCCCGCGAACCCTAACTGAAGCAATCGCCGACCAATCCAATTCCTTCCGTCGATTTCCGGCGAACGCGAACAAGGAGAAACAAAATTCGATGTTCGTACTATCCTAATGTTTCAATAATGCCACTAATTTAAAATTTCCGCCGAAAGAGTTCGCCCGTACACCATTGCCGTAAGATTAATCCAACAATTAATTAACAAATTCAATGGCAAACTGATAATACAAATCCCTAACATGTTCCTAAGCATTAACTAAATTTTCCGGCGAAATGGGAAATTTTCCAGAAATCCAAAAATTGTAAAAGACGCAGATTAGCATTCAACTAAGTCCGATTTTTCATCCACATGCTTGTGTTCATTAAGCAAAATATTCCATGCTTTTAATTTCTACTAATTAACTAATTTAAAACTGAATTTCCTACCTTTGCTCGTCGCCGGCGACGGTGAAGCTCGCACGCGATCAATCGCAGCTCCTCGCCGAACGAAACCGGTACCAAAATGCTCGCCTCTGTCCCGCGAACCTCCGGTTACCAAAAGCCCCTTGGAAGGCTGCCGGAAAATACCGCCGTTCGCCGCGAACACTTCGCCTCTAGCCGCCGTTCGAAACCCTAACAGCCGAACCGTTTAGGTTAAATACCCAGCTTAAACCGGTAATAACCCGTTAAGACCCATTAAGCGCCGGTTGACCTTCCAAAAACGCCGCTTAACACCCGATCAGCCGGTTAATCTCCACCGCTGATCTCGCCCGTCCGATCCGCTTATCCGCGGCTTATCCAAACGCATGCGCAAACGCACCTCGGCGAACCGCCCCGCCTTCGCTGAACCGTTCCGGTCCGGTTCACGCGCGGTAAATGGAAAAATCCAAATTCCGATTTTTAAAAAAAATCTCGGTGCTCCGAAAAATCCCCAGAAAATTTCAGAAATTCCAATAGCCTCCAATTGAGCTCCTGGCTCATCCTACTGTCGATCTGAAATAATCCAAGCCACAATTGAATTATTGAAGATTAAACCTATAATATTTTACCGGGTATAACAATCTCCCCACCTTATCAGGAATTTCGCCCTCGAATTTCAGCAAGAAGTTCCGGCCACTTGTCCGCAACATCCTGCTCTAGCTCCCAGGTTGCCTCCCTTTCGTCATGTCTATTCCACAGAACCTTGACCATAGGAAACGACTTGTTCCTCAGCTGCCTGCTGCTCTCCTCGTGGATGCTAACTGGCAGTTCCACATAAGAAGAATCTGGTGCCACTTGCAAACCAGGAAGATCATCACCGATACAATGAGAAGGATCTGGCACATATCTCTTGAGATTCGAAACATGAAACACATTGTGAATCCCAGACAGATGCTCAGGAAGTGCCAACCTGTAAGCCACTTCACCAATCCTCTCCACCAAAAAACACTCCTCAAATTCCTGTACATCTTGACTTCGGTGCATAGCCAAAGTTCCATAATGAGCCTGTCAAAGGATCCTCTCCCTGAACTCCTGATGTGATGGCACACACCAGCGACCCCTGAAAGTCAAAATGTCGTTTCTTAGAGCAAAGTCTCCTCCCATCCCTGCGATGCCAACTCAAACTTCTCCTTCAGCTCTTCATCACAAAGCTGAAGATCACGCATCTCAGATAACCAGTCAGCTCGAATAGTCAACGAGCTGAGTCTGTGAACCAGTCTCTGAACAGACAACTGTTCCTGACATCTTTCAACATCCCAATCCAAGTCTAGTATAGAGTCAGAGACTAACATAGTATGCATAACTACGTGCCTGCTCAAAGCATCAGCAACAGGATTAGCCTTACCCTCGCAGTAATTTATTGTTATACCCGGTAAAATATTATAGGTTTAATCTTCAATAATTCGAATTGTGGCTTGGATGATTTTAGATCGACAGTAGGATGAGCCAGGAGCTCAATTGGAGGCTATTAGAATTTCTGAAATTTTCTGGGGATTTTTCGGAGCACCGAGGAAATTTTTAAGTAATTTTCCCTGTTTAATTGGATTTTTGGAAATTCGAAAATCTATTTAAATCGGTCCATTAAATTTTAAACCGGAATTTGGTTTTTACCGCGCGTGAACCGGACCGGAGCAGTTCAGCGAAGGCGGGGGCGGTTCGCCGAGTGCGTTTGCGCGTGCGTTTGGATAAGCCGCGGATAAGTGGATCGGACGGACGAGATCAGCGGTGGAGATTAACCGGTTGATCGGGGTTAAGCGGCGTTATTAGAAGGTCAACCGGCGCTTAATGGGTTCTTAACGGGTTAATACCGGTTTAAGCGGGGTATTTAACCCGAACTGTTCGGCTGTTAGGGTTAGGGTTTCGAACGGCGATTGAGGCGAAGGGTTCGCGGCGAACGGCGGTGATTTCCGGCAGCCTTTCATGGGGCTTTTGATAACCGGAGATTCGCGGGACAGAGGCGAACATTTTGGTACCGATTTCGTTCGGCGAGGGGCTGCGGTTGATCGCGTGCGGGCTTCACCGTCGCCGGCGGCGAGCAAAGGTAGGGAATTCAGTTTTAAATTAATTAATTAGCAAATTAAAAATGGATTATTTTGCAAATAGTAGGAAATTCGGTTTTAAATTAGTTAATTAGTAGAAATTAAAAGCATGGAATATTTTGCTTAATGAAATCAAGCATGTGGATGAAAAATTGGACTTAGTTGAATGCTAATGTGCGTCTTTTACAATTTTTGGATTTCTGGAAAATTTCTATTTCGCCGGAAAATTTAGTTAGGTAGGAAATTCAGATTTAAATTAGTTATTTAGCAAATTAAAAATATGGATTATTTTGCAAATAGCTACCGGAGCGTGCGGACTGTGGTTTTTGAAATTGATTAATGCAAATTATTGATTTTAGCATTTTAGGGTTTTCGGAAAATTATACCCGCCGAATTCGGAAATTTTACCGAGCATGTGTTGATTCGATTATGTTCTTTAATCATGTAAGATAGTATCAAATGCTGAAATTTGTTTAATTTCATAGATTGTTAAAATGGGGATCGGATGAAACTTCGGCGGAAATTTTGATTTGAATCTTAGAAATTAGTGACATTATTGACAAATTAGGATAGTACGAACATCGGATTTTACTTCTCTTTGATCTCGGTCGCCGGAAATCGACGGGGAAAACGAAATTTTCCGGAGGAATCGTCGGCTAGGGTTTCGCGGACGCCGGGCAGAGGAAGGAGATGGATTAGATTAATTTCGGTTTAGTTAATTAAGTAATTATAATTATTCAATAATTAATAATAATTAAATACTAAACGTCGGCTGGAAAATTTGATTAAATGTTCGGTCTGTGGGTTCGCGGTTCAGCGCGAGGATTCCGAACCGGCAGCGAAAACCGGTTCAGCGGGATTCAGGCGGACGAACGGGCGGAGGAAAAATTTAATTCGGAAATTAATCCGAATTTTCGGGAAATATGTGGAATTTAAATTTTAATTCGGAAATTAATCCGAATTTTCGGGAAAAGGATATATGTGGAATTTAAAATTTAAATTCGGAAATTTATTCCGAATTTCGAAAAATGGATAAGGGCAGAAATTGATATTGGAAATTAAAATTTCCTGAAGTGAGAAAAAGGTGATTTTTGGAAATCACGTAGCCAGTTGAAATTGACTGTTGGAAATTATCCATAAATTCAGTGCAGCTGGATTAGTTGGAAGGAAGTGTGACACTTGGGTAAGTGCTACCAGAATAGTCAGAATTTTGGTACAGTTTGTGTTGCTTGGATGGCAATGGCATGATTTGAGTCAGTTTACTCAGTGTTGGCATATTTCACGGATTGGCATATTGGATCGGACTACTATAGACCCTATATGATGTTTTAGGGTAGTTGTGGTAGGTAACTGTGTGGTTCAGACTTAACTTTCACAGTATACATGTGGACTGGTATGCGCTTTGTTGTATCTGGACACATGTTGCCGAATCTTGGAGTTAAAGCTTGGCAATGACTGTAGGGGCGTGGCTTCTATGGAAATTGTTGGGAGAGGACTTCTTGGGACGGTGGCTGAGTCGATCTCTTCTGGTCCACGAGTGTAGGCCTGCGCGCCTGAGAGTGGCAGCGGCAGGGGTGACTCGCCGTGGCTAGCCAAGTGTGTAGGCCTGCGTGCCTGAGGGTGGCAGGGGTGTCTCACGTTGGCTAGAGATCTATGTGACGGGTTTGTCTATAGTCTCCAGAAGATTGATTGACGAGAGACGCTGTGGTGTCGGGTGCTAGGCGTTGTGATGCGTGCGCAGAGATGTGCGTGTCCCGCTGGCATGCTTTGCCTAGGCGCCATGCGTGCACAGAGATGGGCGTGTCCCGCTGGCATGCTCCCTGGGAGCACAGAGGAGAGCTACTCTGTTGTGACTGGGGGTGACTAAGGTTGGTCGGAGTCTGGAACTGAGAGTGCCTTTCCACCCTACATTGTTATGCTGTATTCCTATACTCTTGATATTATCCTTCTCTTGCATGTGAGTTTTTACTAGCTGTCTTTCCTACTGGGCGTAACTCATTCCTTTTTTATCTATATTTTTCCAGTGGCTCGGCAGACTTGACGCCACCCAGCTTTAGGTGGGATCGTGATCAGTAGGCTAGTGGAGGAGATCTGATCTGTGATTTTCTGAGAAAATTCTGGTTAGTTGATTGTTGCTGTTGGATGTATTTAGTGAGACTGTTATTCTTATGTCGACTTATGTATCTAGTTGAATGATATTGTATTTGTTGGACTTGGATCTTATTCTTGTGATGTGATGTAGTTTCCATTCACTGTTTTACTTTATTGTCTTGGTGGTATAGTGTGTGGAGTGCCATATTTTATCTGAGGATGTTATGTATTTTATTTTTGATGGTGAGGTCATTACATGACTATGGAACTTAACTGTGGGGGTTCAGACTTCTATTAGACCGGTTCTCCTACTAGTATGGGTTAGGAGTATTGGGTCTAGTAGGAGTAACATTGCGCGAGTTCATCAGTTAATTCAGGAGTCATGAACCTGATTTGACGGTGTACCCGGGAGATGGGATCCACATTGTTAAGGAAAGTAGGTGTGTAATGATGTGTTATATCCTATGTTTTTCGTAGGCCACTCAGGTTGGTATGGGACGATCTGAGCTGTCTATATGTAAAAGAAAAAAAAAAAAATGTATGCCAAAAATCAGCCTAGGAAAAAATGGGGTGTAACATTTATCACCAGCTCATAGTCCTTTATCAATTCCAACCATCTCCTTTGCCTCAAATTCAGTTCTAGTAAATCATCAATACGTGGTAAAGGGTACCAGTTACGAATCGTAACCTTATTCAATTCCCTATAATCCACACACAGCCTCATACTACCATCTTTTTTCTTGACGAATAAGACAGGGGCACCCCAAGGTGAACAACTGGGGCGTATGAGTCCCTTGTCTAATAAGTCCTGCAACTGAGTCTTCAACTCTGCTAGCTCGGCTGGAGCCATCCTGTAGGGAGCTCTAGCAATAGGAGCTACTCCTGCCTCCAAATCAATCGAAAACTCCACTTCCCTAGCTGGTGGAAGTCCAGGCAATTCCTCTGGAAAAACCATAGGGAAGTCTCTCACCACTGGAATATTTGACATAAGGGTAGTGGTGGCTTGGCTATCTGCCACATAAGCCAACCAACCAGTACAACCCTTCCTCACTAGTCTCTCTGCCTGAAGAACTGAGATCAGGGGAAACTGCCTGTTTAGACAAAAGTATATCACATCCTTCGAACCAGGCACCCTAATCCTAACCTTCTTCTCACAACAATCCAGAACCACTGCATGGTAGCACAACCAATCCATCCCCAAAATGATGTCGAACTCTGTTAGCGGCACACATATCAACTCTGTCACGAACTCGTGTCCACTAATCAGAATAAACCCATCAGTCTTCTGAACAGTGGGAATCTCTTTCCCATCAGGAAGCCTAACCAGTAAGGGTTCTTTTAAATAACCCTTGGATCCTGATATCTGATTCCAGATCTTCTCAGCAACAAAAGAATGAGATGCACCTGTATCAAACAAAGTCACGCACTGTACGTTGCCAAAATAAAGCATACCTGTGATCACTTCTGGTGACTCTGAAGCCTGCTGCCAAGTCAATGCAAATACTCTGGGCTGTCCCCCAGATGAACCAACCGGTCCTGTGATCCTCTGTTTCTTCCATAACGGACAGTCGTACCTTTTGTGTCCTGGCTGCTGACAGTGGTAGCAAATAATCCCCCAGTCCGAGTACCTTTCTGCTGCACTGGCCTCTCGGAAATAGGCCGTGGCTGGACCACGCCCTCCTGGGTACCACGGTGATCTCTGTGTCTCTTTTCCTTTTTGTTCTGTTGTGCATTTCTGAATTCCTTCCTCTTGTTGTGAGCCTCTCTCTGGGCCTCCATCCGGATGTCAATAAGGTCAACGGATCTCGCAGCCTCCACTAAGTCACGAAATCTGGCAAACCGGCTCACAACCAACTGACGCTGCAGCATAGGACGAAGTCCCTCCAAGAACATCTCATATCTGCGCTCCTCAGATGGTACCAGCTCTGCGGCATACCTCGCCAGATATGTGAATCTCGATGTAGTCGTTCACTCACATCTGGCCCTGCCTGAGGTGTATAAGGTCCCTCCTGGACTGAGACATGGTAGAAGCCGGAATGTAGCACTCCCTGAATGCCTCAACAAAGTCCTCCCAAGCTATCTCGCTGTTCTAGACCTCCCCAAACACAGCGCGCCGCTGGCCTCTCCACCAGGTAGCAGCCTCTCCCTCCAATACTAGAGCAGCAAGTACTACCCTCCTGCCGAGTGGACATCCCAAAGCATCAAACAGCTCAAGTATATGAGCCATCCAATCATCTGCCACCGCTGGGTCAGCCGACCCACTGAAACTCCGCGGACGCAGCCGCATAAAGGCATCGATCCAACGATCCACGGCTGGCTCAACTGGCAATGCTGGGATCGTCTCCGGGGTAGAAGTAGCAGACACAGGTCTGCCTCTAGCTGCTCCACGAACGGAAAGTCTCCTGGTATTAGCCATACTGTCAAAGCAACTAATCTGGCATTAGAGTCGTCATTTGGCATTTGGCATACGGACTACCATAGTATAATAAAATGACCAACAGTTCTCCCCACCTTGGGTTGAACTTCTATACATGTCTAACCCCACTATCCTAACCTAGGGCTCTGATACCACTCTTGTTAAACCCCAGTTTTTTTTTTTTTTTTTTTTTTTTTTTTTTTTTTTTTTACATATAGACAGCTCAGATCGTCCCATACCAACCTGAGTAGCCTACGAAAAACATAGGATATAACACATCATTACACACCTACTTTCCTTAACAATATGGATCCCATCTCCTGGGTACACCATCAAATCAGGTTCATGACTCCTGAATTAACAGATGGACTCGCGCAATGTTACTCCTACTAGACCCCATACTCCTAACCCATACCGGTAGGAGAACCGATCTAATAGAAGTCTGAATCCCCACGGTTAAGTTCCATAGTCATGTAATGACCTCACCATCAAAAATAAAATACATAACATCCTCAGATAAAATATGGCACTCCAAACACTATACCACCAAGACAATAAAGTAAAACAGTGAATGGAAACTACATCACAAGAATAAGATCCAAGTCCAACAAATACAATATCATCCAACTAGATACATAAGTCAGAATCACCCTCACATATTACATGACATAAGAATAACAGTCTCCCTGAATACATCCAATAGTATCAATCACACTAACCAAAATGTCTCAGAAAATCACAGATCAGATATCCTCCACTAGCCTGCTGACCACGATCCCACCTAATCTGGGTGGCGTCAAGGCTGTCGAGCCGCTGGAAAAATATAGATAATAAAGGAGTGAGCTACGCCAGTAGGAAAGACAGCTAGTAAAAACTCACATGCAAGAGAAGGATAATAGCAAGAGTATAGGAATACAGCATAACAATGTAGGGTGGAAAGGCACTCTCAGTCCAAGACTCTGAACAACCGCAGTCACCCCCAGTCACACCAGAGTAGCTCTCCTCTGTGCTCCCAGGCAGCATGCCAGCGGGACACGCCCATCTCTACGCACGCATGGCGCCTAGGCAAAGCATGCCAGCGGGACACGCCCATCTCTGTGCACGCATCACAACGCCTAGCACCCGACACCACAGTGTCTCTCGTCAATCAATCTTCTGGAGACTATAGACAGAACCAGTCACATAGATCTCTAGCCAACGTGAGACACCCCTGCCACCCTCAGGCACGTAGGCCTACACACTTGATTAGCCACGGCGAGTCACCCCTGCCACTGCCACTCTCAGGCGCGCAGGCCTACACTCGTGGACCAGAAGAGATCGACTCAGCCACCGTCACAAGAAGTCCTCTCCCAACAATTTCCATAGAGGCCACGCCCCTACAGTCATTGCCAAGCTTTAACTCCAAGATTCGGCAACATGTGTCCAGATACAACAAGGCGCATACCAGTCCACATGTATACTGTGAAGTTAAGTCTGTACCGCACAGTTACCTACCACAGCTACCCTAAAACATCATATAGGGCCTATAGTAGTCCGGTCCAATATGCCAATCCATGAAATATGTCAACACTGAGTAAACTGACTCAATCCATGTCATTGCCATCCAAGCAACACAAACTGTACCAAAATTCTGACTATTCTGGTAACACCCAAGTGTCACACTTCCTTCCAATTGATCCAACTGCACTGAATTTATGGGTAATTTCCAACAGTCAATTTCAACTTGGCTACGTGATTTCCAAAAATCACCTCTTCCTCACTTTAGGAAATTTTAATTTCCAAAATCAAGTTCTGCCCTTTATCCATTTTCGGAAATTCGGAATAAATTTCCGAATAAAATTTAAATTCCACATATATCCTTTTTCCGAAAATTCGGATTAATTTCCGAATTAAATTTTCCTCCGCGCCGAATCCCGCTGAACCGGTTTTCACTGCCGGTTCGGAAACCTCGCGCTGAACCGCGACACCGCCGAACCAAATTCTTTAATAATCCGTTAATCGGTCGATGCTTAAATAAATATAATTACTAATAAATATTATATAAATACCATTAATTACTTAAATAAATTCGTAATTAATCTAAACCCTTCTCCTTCCTCGGTCCGACGCCCGCGAACCCTAACTGAAGCAATCGCCGACCAATCCAATTCCTTCCGTCGATTTTCAGCGAACGCGAACAAGGAGAAACAAAATTCGATGTTCGTACTATCCTAATGTTTCAATAATGCCACTAATTTAAAATTTCCGCCGAAAGATTTCGCCCGTACACCATTGCCGTAAGATTAATCCAACAATTAATTAACAAATTCAATGGCAAACTGATAATACAAATTCCTAACATGTTCCTAAGCATTAACTAAATTTTCCGACGAAATGGGAAATTTTCCAGAAATCCAAAAATTGTAAAAGACGCAGATTAGCATTCAACTAAGTCCGATTTTTCATCCACATGCTTGTGTTCATTAAGCAAAATATTCCATGCTTTTAATTTCTACTAATTAACTAATTTAAAACTGAATTTCCTACCTTTGCTCGTCGCCGGCAACGGTGAAGCTCGCACGCGATCAATCGTAGCTCCTCGCCGAACGAAACCGGTACCAAAATGCTCGCCTCTGTCCCGCGAACCTCCGGTTACCAAAAGCCCCTTGGAAGGCTGTCGGAAAATACCGCCGTTCGCCGCGAACACTTTGCCTCTAGCCGCTGTTCGAAACCCTAACAGCCAAACCGTTGAGGTTAAATACCCAGCTTAAACCAGTAATAACCCGTTAAGACCCATTAAGCGCCGGTTGACCTTCCAAAAATGCCGCTTAACACCCGATCAGCCGGTTAATCTCCACTGCTGATCTCGCCCTTCCGATTCGCTTATCCGCGGCTTATCCAAACGCACGCGCAAACGCACCTCGGCGAACCGCCCTGCCTTCACTGAACCGCTCCAGTCCGGTTCACGCGCGGTAAAAAGAAAAATCCAAATTCCGGTTTTTAAAAAAAATCTCGGTGCTCCGAAAATCCCCAGAAAATTTCAGAAATTCCAATAGCCTCCAATTGAGCTCCTGGCTCATCCTACTGTCGATCTAAAATCTTCCAAGCCACAATTGAATTATTGAAGATTAAACCTATAATATTTTACCGGGTATAACAAAAGTAGAGTAAACTTGAGCAAAGCAGAGCAGAATAGTATAGAGAAGTGCAGAGCAGAGAAGAGCTGAGTAGAGCAGAGTAGAGTAGAGCTGGGTTAGGCAATGCTCGGCTAGGCTGGTTAGAGTATAGTAGAGTGAGGTGGAGTAGGGTAGAGTAGAGTAGAGTAGAGTAGAGCTAGGTTAGGCTAGGCTAAGATAAAGTAGGCAAGGGTAGGGTAGGCTAAGCTAAGCCAGAGTAGAGTGGAGTAGGGCATGATTAGGATAGGCTAGGGTAGAGTATAATAGAGCATAATAGAGTAGAGTAGAGCAGAGTAGAGCATAGTAGTGTCGAGCAGAGAGGAGTAGAGCAGATTAGAGTAGAGTATAGTTAAGTAATGTAGAGTACAATAGAGTAGGGCTAGTCTAGGCTAGGGTAGGCAATGTTAGGCTAGGGTAGGCTAGGTTAGGCCAAAGCATAATGGAGTAGAGTAGAGAAGAGTATTGTAGAGTAGTGCTATGTTAGTCTAGGCTAGGTTATGCTATGCTAAACTGAGCTAAAGTAGAGTAGAGTAGAGTAGGGTAGATTAGAGTAGAGTAGAGTACAGTAGAGAAGAGTACAGCAGAGTAGAGTAGAATAAAGCAAAGCAGAGCAAAGTAGAGCAAATCAGAGTAGAGCGAAGTAGAGTATAGTAGAGCAAAGTTCATGTTAGGCTAGGCTAGAGTAGAGTAGAGTAGAATAGAGTAAAGTAAAGTAAAGGTAGGTTGGGCTAAGATAGGCTAGGCTAGGTTTGAGTAGAATAGAGCAGAGTAGAGTTGAGTAGAGTGGAATTGAGGATAGTATAGTAGGGCTAAGTTGGCTATGTTAGGATAAGCTAGGTTAGGGTAGGCTAAGCTAGGCTAAAGTAAAGTAGAGCTATGTTAGGCATGGTAAGGCTCAACTATGCTAGATTAGAGTAGAGTAATATATAGTAGAGTAGGAAAAAGTAGAGTAGAGTAGATTAGAGTAGAGTGGAGAAGAGTAGAGCAGGGAAAAGTACAGTAGAGCTAAGTTAGGCGAAGCTAGTTAGAGTAGAGTAGAGTAGAGTTGAGTAGAGCTGAATAGAACAGAGCATAGTAAAGTAGAGAAGAGTACAGTTGAGCTAAGCTAAGTAGAGTATAGTAGAGTAGAGTAGAGTAGAATAGGGCTAGGTTAGGGTAGGCTAGATTAGAGTAGATCAGAGTAGAGTAGAGCAGTGTAGAGAAGAGAAAAAAAGAGTATAGCACAATAGAGCAAACTATAGAAAGAATGAGCAAAGCAGGGTAGAGCATAGAAAAAAATAGTAGAGTAGAGTCAGGTCAGGCTAGAACAAGCTTGGCTTGGCTAGGCTAGGCCAGAGTAGAGTAGAGTAGAGCTTGTTTAGGCTAAGCGAGGCTGGGCTAGGATAGAGTCGAGTAGAGCAGAGTAAGGTAGAGTAGAGTGGAGTAGAGTAGAGTATAGTAGAGTAGAGAAGAGAAGAGTAGAGTAGAGTAGAGAATAGTATAGTGCAGTAGAGTTGAGTAGAGTAGAGTTAGGTTAAGCTATGCAAGGCTAGAGTAGTCTTGGCTAGGCTAGGCGAGAGTAGAGAAGTGTAGAGTAGAGCAGAGTAAAGTGGAGTAGAGTAGAGCTCGGTTAGGCTTGGCTAAGCTAGAGTAGAGCAGAGTTGAGTGGAGCAGAGCATAACAAGGTAGAGTAGAGCAGAGTACAGTAAAGTAGAGTATAGAAGAGCAGAGTAGAATAATGTAGAGTAGAGTAGAGTAGAGGAAAGTAGAGTAGAGTAGTGTAAAGTAGAGTAGAGTAGAGTAGAATAAACTAGAGTAAAGTAGAGTAGAGTATAATAGAGTTGGGTTAGAGTATTTTAAAGCTAGGTTAGGCTAGTGTAAGCTGCGCTAGGCTAGGTTAGGCTAGGCTAGAGAAGAGTATAGAAGAATAGAGTAAAGTAGAGAAAAGTAGAGTAAAGTATAGTAGAGTATAATAAAGTAGTGTAAAGTAGAGCAAGAATTGGCTAAGTTAGGCTAGAGTATTATAGAGCAGAGTAGGGTGGAGTAGAGAAAAGTAGAGTAGAGCAAGGTAGAGTAGAGTAGTTTAGAGTAGAACTAGGTTAGGCTAGGCTAGAATAAACGAGAGTAGAGTAGAGTTTAGTAGAGTAGAGCTGGGTTCGGTTAGGCTAGGCTAGGTTAAGTTAGAGTAGGGTGGAGTAGATTAGAGTATAGTAGAGTAGAGTAAAGTAGAGTTGTATTAGCTTAGGCTAGGCAAGGCTATGCTAAACTAAGCTGGAATAGTATAGAGTAGAGTATTGTAGAGCAGAGAACACTAGAGAAGAGTAGAGCAAAAAAAGGGCAAAGCAGAGTACAACAGAGTGGAGTAGAGAAGAGCAGAGTAGAATAAAGTAGAACAGAGTAGAGTAGATTAGAGTAGAGGAAAGCAGAGCAAAGTAGAGTAGAGTAGAGCTAGGTTAAAGGAGGCTAAATTAGGCTAGGCTATAGTTGAGTAGGGTAGAGAAGAGGCAGGTTGTGCTTGGCGAGGTTTTATTTGAGTAGAGTAGAGTAGAACATGGTTAGGTTAGGCTAGGTTAGGCTAGGCTAAGGTAGCCTAGGCAAGGTTAGGCTACTCTAAAGTAAAGTCGAGTAGAGTATAATAGAGTAGAGAATTGTAGAGTAGAGTAGAGTACAGTAGAGCTAGGTTAGGCATGGCGAGGCTAGGCAAGGCCAGAGTAGAGTAGAGTAAAGTAGTTTAGAGTAGAGTAGAGTAGAGTATAGTAGAGTAGAGTAGAGCAAAGCAGAGTAGAGAAGAGCAAAGCAGAGTAGAGCAGAGCAAAGCAGAGTAGAGAAGAGTGGAGCAAAGCAAAGCTAGGTTAAGCAAGGCTAGGCTTGGTTTGGCTATGCAAGACTAGGCTACGCTAGAGTGGAGTAGAGTTGAGTAAAGCAGAGTAAAGTAGAGCTGAGCAGAGCATAGAAGAGTAGAGTTGGGTAGAGTTGAGTAGAGCTTAGAAGAGAAGAGTATAGTAGAGCATAGTAGAGTAGAGCAGAGCAGAGCAGAGTAGAGTAAAGCAAAGCAGAGTAGAGTAGAGTAGTGTAGAGCAAATCAGAGTAGAGTAGAGCAAGGTAGACCAGAGCTAGGTTAGGCTAGGCTAGCATAGGCTAGGATAGAGTAGAGTATAGTAGAGCTAAATTAGGCAAGGATAGGCTTGGTTAGGTTATAATAGAGTAGAGTAGAGTAGAGTAGCGTAAAGTAGAGTAAGGTAGAGTGGAGTAGATGTGAGAAGGGTTGCACAACATTTGGTTAGGTTAGGTTAGGTTAGGTTATGCTAGGTTAGGCTTGAGTAAAGAGGGGTAGAGTAGAGTATAGTAGAGCTAGGTTAGGCTAGGCTTAACTAGGTTAGAGTATAATAGGGTGGAGTAGGATAGAGTAGAGGAGAGTAGAGTAGAGTAGAGTACAATAGAGCAGAGTAGAGAATAACAGAATTGAGTAGAGCTTAACAGAGCAGAGTAGAGCTAGGTTAGGTTAAGATAGGTTAGGCCAGGCTAAGGTATGCTAGATTAGAGTAAAGAATAGTAAACCCTGTATAAGCTATGCTATGCTAGGCTTAGAGTAGAATAGAGTAGAGTAGAGTAGAGTAGAATATAATATAGTAGAGTAGAGTAGGGTAGAAAAGAGTAGAGATAGGTTAGGCTCAGCTAGGTTTGGTTATGATATGCTAAACTAGGCTAGAGTATAGTAGAGTAGAATAGAGTAGCCTAGGGAAGAGTAGAGTAGAGTAGAGCTTAGTTTGGCTAAGCCAATTTAGGCTAGGCTAGGTTAGACTAAAGTAGAGTAGAGTAGAGTAGAGCAGAGCAGAGCAGAGAAGAGTAGAGAAAAGTATAATAGAGTAGAGCAGAGAAAAGCAGAGTAGAGCACAGCATAGCAGAGCTGAGCAGAGCAAAGCATAACAAAGCTTGGTTTGGCTAAGCTACACTAGAGTTGGGTAGGGTAGGCTAGTTTCATATGGAGTAGAGTATAATAAAGTAGAGTAGAGTAGAGTAGAGTGGAGTAAAGTATAGTATAGTATAGTAAAGTAGAGTAGAGTAGAGTAGAGCTAGGTTAGGCAAGGATAGGTTAGGCTCAACTAGGCTAGGCAAGAGTAGAGTACAGTAGAGCTCGGTTAAGTTAGGCTAGGTTAGGCTAGGCAAGGTTAGGCTAAGTTAGGCTATGCTATCGTTTAGTAGACTATAGCAGAGTAGAGTAGAGCATAGTAGAGTAGAACTGAGTAAAGAAGAGCAGAGCAGTACAGAGAAGAGTAGAGTAGAGTAGAGTAAAGGAGAGAAGAGCTAGGTTAAGCTAGTCTAGGCTAGAGTAGAGGAGAGTATAGCTAGGTTAAACTAGACAAGGTTTGGTTAAGATAGAGTATAGTACAATAGAGTAGAGTAGAGGAGAGTAGAGCAGAGCAATGTAGAGGAAAGTAAAGTGGAGCAGAGTAGAGTAGAGCAAAATATTATAGAGAAATGTTGAGCAGAGTAGAGCACAGACAAGTAGAGTAGAGCAGAGCAAAGTAGAGTAGAGAAGAGCAAGGTTAGCCTAGAACAGAGTAGAGTTCACTAGAGTAAAGCAGAGTAGTGTAGAGTACAGCTAGGCTAGGCTAGGTTAGAGTCGAGTAGAATAGAGTAGAGTACGGTATAGTAGAGTAGAGTAGAGTAGAGCAGAATATCTTAGAGCTAGGTTTGGCAAGGTTATGCTAGGGTAGGCTAGGCAAGGCTAGTGTAGAGTAGAGTATAGTAGAGTAGAATAGAGCTTTTTTAAGCTAGGCAAGGCTAAGATAGAGTAGGGTAGAGTAGAGTAGAATAGAGATTGGTTATGTTAGGGTAGGTTAGGAAAGGCTAAACTGGGCTAGAGTACGGTAGAGTAGAGTAGAGTAGAGCATAGAAGAATAGTGCAAAGTAGTGTAGAGTAGAGCAGACCTAGGTTAGGCTAAGTAGGCTAGAGTAAAGCAAAGTAGAGCTAAGTTAGGGTAGGTTAGGAGAGGCTAGGTAAAAGTATAGTAGAGTAGAGTAGGGTAGAGTAGAGTTGAGTAGAAGAGTGTAGAGTAGAGTAGGGTAGAGTAGAGTATAGTAGAGCTAGATTAGGTTAGGCTAGGCTATGCGAGCCTAGGCTACGTTAGGCTAGGTTGGGCTAGGCTAGGCAAGAGTAGACACGAGTAGAGTAGACTAGAGCAAGGTTAGGCTAGGTTAGGCTAGGGTAGGATAGGGTAGGCAAGGCAAGGCTAGAGGAAAGCATTTTAGAGTAGTGTAGAGTAGACTAAAGCTGGGTTAGGCAAGGCTAGGCTAGTGTATAGTTGTGTAGAGTAGAGTAGAGAAGAGTAGAGTAGAGAAGAGCTGAGCAGAGTAGAGTATAACAGAGCTAGGTTAGGCTAGACTGAACTAAGATAGGCTAGAGTAGAGTAGACTAGGATAGAGTTGGGTAGAGTAGAGCTAGGTTTGGTTAGGCTTGGCTAGGCTATGCTAAGTTAGAGGAGAGTATAGTAGAGTTGAGTATAGCAAACTATAGTATAATATAATATAGTAGAGTAGAGTATAGTATAGTAGAGTTAGGTCATGCTAGGCTAGGCTTGTGCAAGCAAGGTGAGCATAGAGTAGAGTAGAGTAGAGCTAGTTTAGGCTTGATTAGGCTAAACTAAGCTTAGTAGAGAAGAGTAGAGTGGAGTAGAATAGATTAGAGTAGAGTAGAGCAGAATAGAGTGGAGTAGAGCAGAGTAGAGTGGAGTAGAGTAGAGTAGAGTAAAGCAAAGTATAGCAGAGCAGAGCAAGGTAAGGCTAGGCTAGACAAGAGTAGAGTCGAGTAAAGCTAGGTTAGACTAGGTGAGGATAGAGTAGAGAAGAGTAAAGTAAAGTAAAGTACAGTAGAGTAGAGTATAGTGGAGTTGGATAGAGTAGAGTATAGTAGAGTTGAGTATAGTAGAATAGAGTAGAGGAGAGGAGAGGAGAGGAGAGGGGAGCAAATTAAAGTAGAGTAGAGTAGAGTAGAGTAGAGCAGAGCTGGGTTAGGTTAGGCTCAGCTAGAGTAGAGTAGAGTAGAGTAGGGTAGCGTAAAGTAGAGCTGAGCTAGGTTAGGTTAGGCTAGGCTATGCTAGGCTAAGGCTAAACTAGAGTAATTGAGCTGAGTATAGTAGAGTAGAGCAAATTTAGGCTTGGTTAGGTTAGGCATGCCTAGGCTAGTCTATAGTAGAGTAGAACAATGTTTACTAGGATAGAGTAAAGTAGATTAAAGTACAGTAAAGTAGATTAGAGTATAGCAGAATAGAATACAGCTAAGTTAGGCTAGGCTTGTTAAAGTAGAGTAGAGTTGAGAGAAGCAGAGCATAGTAGAGCATAGCAAGGTAGAGAAGAGCAGAAGAAAGCAAAGCATAGAGTAGATTAGAGTAGAGCAGAGCAAAGTTAGGCTAGGCTAGGCTGGTCTAGGTTAGGCTCGACTAGGTAAGGCTAGACTAGGTTAGAGTAAAGAAGAGCAGAGAAGAGTAGAGTATAGCCAAGACAAGCAGAGTACAGAATAGTAGAATAGAGCTTAGCATAGTAGAGCTAGGCTAAGCAAGGAAATGATACACTAGAGTATAATAGAGCTTGGTTTTGCTAGGCTAGGCGAGGTTAGAGTATAGTAGAGTTGAGCTATGTTAGGCTATGCCAGGGTAAGCTATGCTAGACTAGTGTAGAGTAAAGTAGGGTAGAGTAGATTTATGTTAGGGTAGGTTAGGCTAGGGTAGGCTAGAGTAGAGCAGAGTAGAGTTGAGTAGAGTAGAGTAGAGTAGAGTAGAGTGGAGGAGAGGAGAGGAGTAGAGTAGAGTACAGTACAGTATAGTAGAGTGGAGCAGAATAATATAGAGCCAAAGAGTAGAGCAAAACATTATAGAGTAGAGCAGAGTAGAGTAGAGCAATGCAGAGTAGAGTAGAGAAGAGCTAAGTTAGGCTAGGCTAGGAAAGGGTAGCTTAGGCCAAGCTTGGTTAGAGTAGAGCATAGTAGAGGTAGATTAGGCTAGGCTAGGAAAGAGTATAGTAGAGTAGAGTTGAGTGGAGTTTAATATAGTAGAGCAGAGTAGAGTAGAGTTAGGTCAGGCTTGTGTAGGCTAGGGTAGGCTAGACTAAGCTCGGCTAGAGTAGATTAGAGTAACATAGAGAAGAGTAGATTAAGGTAGACCAGGGTTAGGCTAGGCTTGTCTAAGCTTTGCTAGGCTTGAGTAGGGTAGAGTAGAGTAGAGTAGAGTAATGCAGAGCAGAGTACAAAAGACTAAAGAAGAGTAGAGCAGAGTAGACAAGGGCATACCAGAGTAAAGTAGAGAAAAGTAGGACAAAGTAGAGCAAAGCATTATGGAGCTGGGTTTGTTTAAGCTATGCTAAGCTAGGCTAGGCTAAGTTAGGGTAAAGTAGAGTAGACAAGAGTAGGGTAGAATAGAGTTGAGAAGATTAGAGTAGAGTATGGTATAGTAGAGTAGAGTAGAGTAGAGCAAGATTAGGCTAGGCTACGTTAGCCTAAGCAAGGCTTGGCTAGGTTAGGCAAGGCTTGAGTAAAGTAGAGTAAAGCAAGGTTAGGCTAGGCTAGAGTAGAGTAGATTTAAGTAAACAAGAGTAGTGTAGAGTAGAGTAGAGTTAAGCTGAACAAAGCTGAGCAGAAGAGAGTATGGTAGAGTAGAGTAGAGTAGAGTTAAGTTAGGATATGTTAAGTTAGGCTAGGTTAGGCTAGGCTAGGCTAAGCTAGGTAGAGTAGAGTAAAGTAGAGTTGAATAAACTATAGCGAAGTTGAGTAGTGTGGAGTAGAGTAAAGTTAGGTTAGGCTAGGCTAAGCTAGCCTAGGCTATGCTATGGTAGGCTAGGCTAGAGTAGAGTAGAGTAGAGTAGAGTAGAATAGAGTAGAGTAGGGCTAGGTTAGGCAAGGCTACAATATAGAATAAGACAGAGTAGTACAGAGCAAAGTAGAGTAGAGTAAAGTAGGATAGAGTAGAGAAGAGTAAAGTAAAGCATAGTAGAGCAGAGCATAAAAGAGTGGAGTAGAGTAGAGTAGAGCCTGGTTAGGTTAGGCTAAGCTAGGTTATAATAGAGTAGAGTAGAGTATAGTATAATAGAGTAGACTAGACTAGAGTAGAGCTAATTTAGCTTAGGCTGGGGTAGGCTTGTGTATGCTAGGGTAGGCTAGAGTATAGTAGAGATGAGTAGACTATGGTTTGGCTAGGATAAACTAGAGTAGAGTAGAGTAGAGTAGGGTAGAGTAGAGTAGAGTAGAGTAGAGTTGTGTATAATAGAGTAGAGCAGAATACAATAGGGCAGAGCCAAGTAGAGCAAAGCACAGAAGAGCAGAGCAAAGCAAAGATGAGCAGAGCAAAGTAGAAGGGTAGAGTAGAGCAATATAGAGCAAAGTAGAGTAAAGCAGTGTAATGCAAAGCATAATAGAGTAGAGTAGAGCTAAGTAGAGCAGAGCAGTCCTAAGTTATTCTATACTAGGCTAGGCTAGAGTAGAGTAGAGTTGTGTAGAGTAGAGCTTGGTTAGGCTATGCCAGGCTTGGGTAGTTTAGGCTAGAGTAGAGTAGAGTATTATATAGTAGAGTAGAGTAGAGAAATATTTTGTAAGGCTAGGCTTGGTTAGGCTAGAGTAGAGTAAAGTAGAGTAGTATAGAGTAGAATAGAGTGTAGTAGAGTAGAGTAAAGTAGAGTAAAGTAGAGTAGGGTGGATTAGAGTAGAGTAGATTAGAGTAGAATAGAGTAAAAGAGAAGAGAAGAGAGGAGAGGTGAGGAGAGGAGAGGTGACTACAGTAGAGGAGAGAAGAGTAGAGCAAGCAGAGTATAGCAGAGAAAAGAAAAGTAGAGCATAGAAGAGCAAAGTAGAGGAGAGTAGAGCAGAGTAAAGCAAAGTTGAGTAAAGAAGAGAAAAGCAGAGCAGAGTAGAGCTGAGCAAAGTAGAATAGATCAGAGCAGAGTAGAGAATAGCATAATAGAGTAGAATAGAGTAGAGTAGAGTCGAGAAAAGTAGAGCAAAGCAGAGTATAGCAAAGCAGAGCAGAGTAGAGTAAAGAAAAGCTAGGTTAAGCTAGGCTAAGCTAGGTTGGAGTGGAGTAGAGTATAGAAGAATAGAGCAGAGCTAAGTTAGGCTAGGCTAAAGTATAGTAGAGTAGAGTAGAGTAGAGCAGAGAAGAGTAGAGTATTGCTAGGTTAAGCTAAGCAAGGCTATGCTAGAGAAGAGTATAATATAGTACAACAAAGTAATGTAGAGTAGAGCTAAGCTAAGTTAGGTTAGGCAAGGCTTTGTTAGAGTAGAGTAGAGTACAATGTATCAGAGTAAAGTAGAGTAAAATAGAGTAAAGCAGAGTAGAGCAAGGTTAGGTTAGGCTTGGTTAGGCTAGGAAATGCTGGGCTAGGCTAGGTTAGGGTAGAATAGAGTATAGAAGAGTAGAGTAAAGTAAAGTAGAGTAGAGCAAGGTTAGGCTAGCCCAGGCTAAACAAGGCTAGAGTAGACTAGATTAGAGTAGAGTAGAGTGGAGTTGAGTAGAACAAAGAATAGCAAAGCTGAATAGCGTAAGGTAGAGCAAGGTAGAGTAAAGTAGAGTAGAGCATAACAGAGCAAAGCTGAGTAGAGTAGAGTATAGTAGAGTAGAGCAGAGTAGAGTAGAGCTTAGTTAGGCTAGGCTTGGCTAAGCTCGACTAAGCTAGAGTAGAGTAGAGTATAATAGAGTGGAGTAGAGTAGAGTAGAGTAGCGTATAGTTGAGTGGAGTAGAGGAGTAGAGTAGAGCAAAGCAGAGTATAACAGAGTAGAGTATAGTAGAGTAGAGTAGAGAAGAGTAAAGCATCGTAGAGCAGAGTAGAGCAAAGTAGAGTAGAGTAGAGTACAACAGAGTTCAAAAAATCAGATTAGATCAGAGCTGAGCAGAGCTAAGTTGAGGTTAGCAGAGTAGAGTAGAGTGGAGTAGAGCTGAGCTATGTTTGGTTAGGCTAGGTTAATCTAGAGTAATAGAGTAGAGCTAAGTTAGGCTTGGCTTAGTGAGGCTAGCCTAGAGTAAAGTAAAATCGAGTAGAATAATGTAAAGTAGAGTAGAGTAAAGTATAGTAATGTGGAGTAGAGTAGAATAAAGCAGAGTAAAATAGATCATAATAGAGCAGAGTAAAGCATAGTAGTGCAGAGCAGAGTAGAGAAGAGTAGAGTAGAGTAGAAGGGAGCAGATTAGTGAATAGACAAGTAGAGTAGAGCAAAGTAATGTTGAGCAAAGGAGAGCAGAGCTATGTTAGGCTTGGTTAGGCTAGACTATGCTAGGGTAGAGTTGAGTTGAGTAGAGTAATGTATAGTAGAGTAGAGTAGAGTTAAGTTAGGCTAGGCTAGAGTAGAGTAGAGTAGATTAGGGTAGAGTAGTATAGAGTAAAGTTTATGAGAGCTAGGATAGCTTAGGGTAGGCTAAGCTATACTAGATTAGAGTAAGGTAGATTAGAGCATAGCTAGTTTAAGCTAGGCTAAGCTAGGTCGAGTAGAGTAGAGTAGAGTTTAGAGTAGTAGAGTAGAGCAGAGCAAAGTTGAGCAAAGCATAGTGGAGTAGATCAGAGTAGAGTAAGGTTAGGCTAGGCTAGGCTAGGCAAGAGTAGAGTAGGGTGGAGTAGAGCTAAGTTAGGCTAGGCTATGTTAGTGTAGAGCAGAGTATAGTAGAGTAGAGTAGAGTAGAGTAGAGCAGAGTAGAGTTGAGTAGAGTAAAGTAGAGTTGAGTAGAGTAAAATAGAGGAGAGGAATAGAGAGTAGAGGAGACCATATTAGAGTAGTGAAGAGCATAATAGAGTATAGTAGAGCAGAGCTTGGTTAGGTTAGCCTAGGCTAGGCTAAGCATGAGTAGAGTAGAGTAGAGTAGAGTGGAGTAGATTGAGCTAAGTTAGGTTAGCCTAAGCTAGACAAGGTTAAACTAGAGTAATTGAGTAGAGTATAATAGAGTAGAGCTAAGTTAGGCCTAGCCAGGTTATGGTTGGCTAGGCTAGGCTAGAGTAGAGTAGAGTAGGTAGAGTAGTGTAAAGTACAGCAAAGTAGTGCAGAGTAGAGTAGAGCACAGCACAGTACTGCACAACACAACATAATAGAGCTAGGTTAGGCTAGGCTTGGCTAGTCTAGGTTAGAGTAGAGTGGAGTAGAGTAAAGCGGGGTAGGGTAGACTAGAGTAGAGCTAAGTTAGGCAAGGTTAGAGTAGAGTAGACTAGAGTATAGTATAGTATAGGAGAGTAGGGTAGAGTATAGTAGTGTAGAGTAAAGTAGAGTAGAGCTAGGTTTGGATGGGCTAAGCTTGGCTAGGCTAGGTTAGGTTAGGGTAGGCTAAGCTAGGCTAGAGTAGAGTAAAGTGGAGTAGAGTAGACTAGAGTATAGCAGAGTAAAGTAGAGCAAAGTTAGGATAGGCTCGTTAGAGTTGAGTAGATTAGAGAGAAGCAGAGTAGAGTTGAGGAGAGTAGAGAAAAGCAAAGTAGAGCATAGTAGAGTAGAACAGAGCCAAGCTATGTCAGGTAAGGCTAGGCTAGGCTAGATTAGGCTAGGCAAGGCAAGGCTTGATCTGGTTAGAGTAAAGTAGAGTAGAGTAGAGTATAGTGTAGCTGAGTAGAGTAGATTAGAGTAGAGCTTGGTTAGGTTAGGCCAAGGTAGGCTAGGCTAGGCTACGCTAAAGTAGAGTATAATAGAGTGGAGTAGAGTAGAGTAGAGCAGAGCATAGCAGAGAAGAGTAAAGCAGAGCTGAGTAGAGTATAGAATAGTACAGTAGGGCATAGCATAGTAGAGTAGAGTAAAGCAAGCTCAAGAAAGGAAAGGATATGTCAGAGTAGAGTAAAGCTTGGTTAGGCTTGGCTAGGCTATATTCGAGAAGAGTAGAGTAAAGTACCATAGAGTATATTAGAGTAGAGCTATGCTAGGCTAAGCTAGGGCAAGCTAGGCTAGACGAGAGTAGAGTAGAGTAGAGTTAGGTTAGGCTAGGCTAGAGTAGAGTAAAGTAGACTAGAGCATAGTAGAGTAGAGTAGAGTAGAGTAGAGGAGAGGAGAGGAGTGGAGAGTAGAGTAGAGCAGAGCAGAAGGGTAGAGCAAAAAATTATAGAGTAGAGTAGAGCATAGTAGAGTAGAGTAGTGTAGAGTAGAGTAGAGCAGAGTAGAGTAGAGCTAAGATAAGCTAGGGTTGGCTAGGCTAGAGTAGAGTAGAGTATAGTTAAGTTAGGCTAGGATAGGATAGGGTAGGCTAGCCTAAGCTAGGCTAAAAAAGATTAGAATAAAGTATAGTAGAGTAGAGTAGAGCTAGATTAGGGTAGGCTAAGCAAGGATATAGTAGAGTAGAGTAGAATTAGGTTAGGCTAGGCTAAAGTAGAGTGGAGTAGAGTAGCATAAGCAAGAGTATAGTAAAGCAGAGCTTGGTTAAGTTAGGCTAGTCTGAGCTTGGCTAGGCTAGAGTAGAGTAGCATAGAGTAGAGTAGTGTAGAGTAGAGTAGAGTAGAATAGAGAAGAGCAGAGTAGAGTAGAGTAAGGAATTCCAAAGTAGAGCAAAGCAAAGCATTATGGAGTTGGGTTTGTTTAAGTTATGCTAGGCTATGCTAAGTCAGAGTAAAGTAGAGTAGACTATAGTAGAATAGAGTATAGTATAGTATAGTGTAGTATAGTATAGTATAGTATAGTATAGTATAGTATAGTATAGTATAGTATAGTATAGTATAGTATAGTATAGTATAGTATAGTATAGTAGAGTAGAGTAGAGCAAGGTTAGGCTAGGCTAGGTTAGGATAAGCAAGACTAGGCTAGGTTAGGCTAGCTAGAGTAAAGTAAAGTAGAGCAAGGTTAGGCTAAGGTAGAGTAGATTAGAGTAGAGTAGAGTAGAGTATAACAGAGTAGAGCATAGTAGAGAAGAGCAAAGTAGAGTAGAGTAGAAAAGAGCAGAGTGGAGTTGAATAAAGTTAAGTTAGGATAGGCTAGGCTAGGCTATATTAGGCTAGGCTAGGCTTGGTAAGAGTAAAGTAGAGCGAATAGAGTATAGCAAAGTAGAGTATTATGGAGTAGAGTAGAGCTAGGTTGGGCTAGGCTAAGCTAGGCTAGGCTAAGGTATGGTATGCTTGGCTAAGCTAAGTTAGAGTAGAGTAGATTAGGGCTAGGTTAGGCAAGCCTAAGCAAGGCTTGGCTAGAGTATAGAGTAGAGTAGTACAGAGCGAAGTAGAGCAGAGTAGAGTAGGGTAGAGTAGAAAAGTGCAAAACAAAGTAGAGTAGAACAGAGCTTAGTATAGTTGAGTAGAGTAGAGTAGAGCCTAGATAGGCTAGGCTAAGCCAGATAAAAGTAGAGTAGAGTAGAGTAAAGTATAGTAGAGTAGAGTAGAGTAGGGTATAGTAGAGCTAAGTTAGGCTTGGCTAGGTTAGGCTAAGCTAGTGTAGGCTAGTGTAGGTGAGGGTAGGCTATAGTAGAGTAGAGTAGAGTAGAGCTGAGCAAAGTAGAATAGAGTAGAGTATAGCAGAGGAAAACATAGAAGAGTAGAGCAAAGTAGAAGAGCAGTAAAGATCAATGCAGAGCAGAGTAGAGTAGAGCAGTGCAAACCAGAGTGAAGTAGAGTTGAGCTAAGTAGAGCTAGGTTATTCTATGATAGGCTATGCTATAGAGTAGAGTAAAGCAAGATTTGGTAAGGCTATGCTTGGTTAGGCGAGAGTAAAGTAGAGTTGAGTAGAGTAGAGTAGAGTAGAGTCGAGTAGAATAGAGTGGAGTAGAGTAGAGTTGAGAAGAGTAAAGTAGAGTAGTGTATAGTAAAGCAGAGTAAGGTGGAGTTAAGTAGAGTAAAGTAGAGTAGAGTAAAGGAGAGGAAAGGAGAAGAGTGGAGAGGAGAGGAGAGGAGAGGTGAGGAGAGGTGAGAAGAGTATAAGAAAGTAGAATAGAGTTGAGCAGAGTATAGCAAAGTAGAATAGAGTACAGAAGAGTAAAGCATAGTAGAGTAGACTAGAGCAAAGCAAAGTAGAGTAAAGAAGAGCAAAGTATATTAAAGTAGAGAGGAGCAAAGCAAAATAGATAAGAGTAGAGTAGAGAAAAGCATAATAGAGCAGAAGAGAGTAGAGAAGAGTAGAGAAAAGTAGGGCAAAGCATAGTAGAACAGAGTAAAGTAGGACTAAAGTAAAATTAGGTTGGGCTAGGCTAGGTTATGCCAACCTAGGCTGGAGTAGAGTAGAGTAGAGTAGAGTCAAGCAGAGTAGAGCAAAGCTATGTTAGGCTTGGCTAGGCTATAGTACAACAGAGTTGAGTAGAGTAGAGTAGAGAAGTTCAGAGAAGAGCAGAGAAGGGTAGTGCGGAGCATAAGTAGGTTAGGCTAGGCTAGTGAAGAGTAGAATAGAGTATAATAGAGTAAAGTAGAGTAGAGCTAAGTTAAGTTAGGTTAAGTTAGGTTAAGCTAGGTTAAGTTAGAGTAAAGTAAAGTAGAGTAGAGCATATTAGAGTAGAGTAGAGTAAAGTAATGTAAAGTATAGCAGAGTAAGGTTAGGCAAGGCTAAAGATGGCTAGAGCAGACTAGAGTAGAGTAGAGTAGAGTAGAGTAGATAGAGTAGAGCACAGTAGAGTAGGATAGAGTAGAGCAGAGCAAAGCAAGGTAGAGCAAAGCAGAGTAGAGTAGAGTAGAGCATAGCAAAGCAGAGTAGAGTAAAGTATAGTAGGGTAAAAAAATCATAATAGAGTAGGATAGTGTAGAGTAGAGTAGAGTAGAGCTAGGTTAGGTTAGGCCAGGCTTGGCTAGGCTACAATAGAGTATAGTAGGGTAGAGTAGAGTAGAGTAGAGTAGCACAAAGCAGCATAGAGCAGTGCAGAGTAGAGCAGAGTAGAGTAGAGCATAGTAGAGCATCGTAGGGTAGAGTAGAGAAAAGCAGAGCAAAGTAGAGTGCAATAGAGCTGAGAAAATTAGAGTAGAGTATAGCTAACCTGAGCTGAGTTAAGTTGAGTAGAGTAGAGCTAGGTTAGGCATGGCTAGGCTCTTTTAGGCTAGAGTAAAGCAGAGTCAAGTAGAGTATAGTAGAGTAGTGTAGAGCTAGGTTAGGGTAGACCAGGCTAGGCTAGAGTAGAGTAGAGTAGAATAGAGTAGAGTAGAGTAGAGTAAAGTACAGCAGAGTAGAGCTAGGTTAGGTTAGGCTATGCTGGGCTAGGCTACGCTAAGGTAGGTTAGCCTAGGCTAGGGTAGAGAAGAGTAGAGTAGAGTAGAGTAGAGAAGAGTAGTGCTAGGTTAGGCTAGGCAATGCTAGGCTAAAGATAGAGTAGAGTGGAGTAGAGTAGAGTAGAGCAGAGCAAAATAGAGTAGAGTAGAAGATGCAAGCAGAGCAAAGCAGAGTAAAGAAAAGCAGAGTAGAGTAAAGTAGAGATAGGTTATGCTAGGCTAAGCTAGGCTAGAGTTGAGTAGAGTAGGGTAGAGTAGAGTAGAGTAGAATAGAGTAGAGTAGAGTATAGTAGAAAATAGCAAGGTTAGGCTAAGCTAGTTTAGGCTATGCTATGCTATATTAGAGTAGAGTAGAGAATAGCAAGGTTAGGATAGGCTAGGATAGAGTACAATAGAGTATAGAAGAGTGGAATAGATTAGCATTGAGTAGAGCAGAGTAGAGCAGTATAGAGCATAGCTGAGCTGAGTTAGGCTAGGCTAAGCTAGGCTAGGCTAGGTAAGGCTATGCTAGGCTAGGCTAGGCTAAGCTACGCTTGAGTAGAGTAGAGTAGAGTAGAGCTAGGTTAGGCAAGGCTAGGCTAGGCTATGTTAGAGTAAAGTAGACTAGAGTAAAGTAAAGTAGAGTAGAGTAGAGTTGAGTTGATTTAGGCTAGGCTAGAGTAGAGTTGAGTTGAGTTTATTAGAGTAGAGTAGAGCTTGGTTAGGCTAGGCTAGGCTAGATTAGAGTGTAGTAGGGTACAGAGGAGTAGAGCAAAACAATGTAAAGAATAATTAAGTAGAGCAAAGTAGAACAGATAAGAGTAGAGCAGAGTATAGTAGAGCTGACAAGAGCAGAGCAAAATAAAGCTACATTCGACTAAGCTAGGCTAGGTTAGAGTAGATGAGAGTAGAGTAGAGTAATGTAGAGTGGAGTAGAGTATACAATAGTAGAGTAGAGCTTCGTAAAGCTTGGCTAGGCTTGGCTAGGATAGGCTAGGCTAGGTTAGGCAAGGATCGAGTAGAGTAGAGTTGAGTAGAGTAAACTAGAGTTTAATAGAGCAAGGTTAGGCTAGGCTTTACAAAAGTAGAGTAAAGTAGAGCAGAGCATAGTAGAGAAATATAGAGTAAAGCAAAGTAGAGTAGAATAGACTAACATAGAGCAAAGTAGAGTAGAGTAGAGTAGAGCATAGTAAAGTAGAGTTAGGTTTTTCTAGGTTAAGTTAGGCTAGGATAGGCTAGGCTAGTGTAGGCTTGGCTGGAGTCGAGTGGAGCAGAGCAGGTTACAATAGAGTAGATCAAGGTTAGGTTAGGCTAGGTTAGGCAAGAGTAGAGTAGAGTAGATTAGAGTAGAGTAGAGCAGAGAAAAGCAGAGCAGGGTAGAGCAGAGGAGAGTAGAGTAGAGAAGAGCGGCGTAGAGTAGAGCAGAGTAGAGCAGAGCAGAGTAGAGCAGAGTAGAGCAGAGTAGAGTAGAGCAGTGTAGAGCTCAGTTTTGCTAGGCAATGTTAGAGTAGAGTAGAGAAGAGTAGAGCAGAGTAGAGTAGAGTGTAGTCGAGTGGTGTAAAGCAAAGCTTGGTTTGGCTAGGCTAGACTATAGTAGGCTAGACTAGGTTAGAGTAGAATAGAGTAGAGTAGAGTAGATTAAAATAGAGTAGAGCAGGGTAGAGTAAAGTGGAGTAGGACAGAAAAAAGAAGAGTGGAGTAGAAAAGAGTAGAGTAGAGTAGAGCAGAATAGAGTAGAGTAGAACATAATAGAGGAGAGCAGAGCAGATAAGAGTAGAGCAAGACAGGGTAGAGCTAGGTTAGGCTAGGCTAGGATAGAGTAGAGTAGAGTTGAGATAAGTTAGGTTAGGATAGGCTAGGTTAGAGTAGATTAGAGTAGAGTGGAGTAGAGGAGAGTAGGGTCGAGTAGAGCTAGGTTAGGTTAAGCTAGGATAGGCTAGGTTAGGTTTGGCTAGGCTAAGCTAGAGTAGAGTAGAGTAGAGTAAAGTAGAGTAAAGCTAGGTTAAGCTTGGCTAAGCTAGAGTGTAATGCAGTAGAGCAGAGTAGATAAGAGTAGAGTAGATCACAATAATGCACAACAAAGCAGAATAGAGCAAAGTAGAGTAGAGCTAGGTTAGGCTAGGTTAGGGTAGGCTAGAGTAGGTAGAGAAGTGTAGAGCTAAGATAGGCTAGGCTAGGCTAAGTTACGGTAGAGTGGAGTAGAGTAGAGTATAATATCATAGAGTGTAATAGAGTAGAGTAAGCATTGTAGAGTTAGGTGAGGCTAGGCTAAAGTAGAGAGAGTAGTGTAAAGCATAGTTTGGTTTTGCTAGGTTTGTCTATGCTTGGCTAGGCTAGAGTAGTGTAGAGTAGCGTAGAGTAAAGCAGAGCAGAATAAAGTAGAGTAAAGAAGAGCCAAGTAGAGTTTAGTTGAGCATAGCAGAGTAGAGTAGAGAAAAATAAAGCAGAAAAGTGTAGAGTAGAGCAGAGCAGAGCATAGCATATTAGAGCTAAGTTAGGCTATGCTATACTAGAGTAGGCCATGTAAGGCTAGTTTAGAGTAGTGTAGTGTACAGTAGAGTTTAATAGAGTAGAGTAGAGTGGAGTATAATAGAATAGAGCAGAGTTGAGTAGAGCTAGGTCAAGCAAGGCTAGGTATGGCTATACTAGGGTTGGCTAGAGAAGAGTAAAGTAGATTAGCGTAGAGTAGGGTTAGGCGAGGCTAGGCTCAGCTAGGCTAAAGTTTGGTAGAGTGTAGTACAGTAGAGTAGTGTAAACCAAAGTAGAGCAGAGCTGAGCAAAGCTAAGAAGAGCAAAGCAAAGTAGAGAAGAGCAGAGCTAGGTTAGGCTAGGTTAAGAGTAGTGTATAGTAGAGTAGAGTAGAGTAGAGTAGAATGGAGTAGAATGGAGTTGAGGAGAGCAGAGTAGAGCATAGTAGAGTAGATAAGAGTAGAGTAGAATAGAGTAGAGAAAAGAAGAGCATAGTAGAGTAGTACAGAGTAGAGCAGAATGGAATAGAGTAAGACAGAGCAAAGCAAGGTTAGGCTAAGCTAGGCTATGTTGGGTTATGTTAGGCTAGGCTAACCTAGATTAGAGTAAAGTAGAGTAGAGTATAATGAGGTTAGGCTATGTTAGAGTACAATTTAGTAGAGTAGAGTAGGGTAGAGCTTTGTTTTGCTAGGCTTGGCTAGGGGAGGCTAGGGGAGGCTATGCTAGGCTAATATAGAGTATAGTAAAGTAGAGTAGAGTAGAGCTATGTTAGGCAAGGCTAGGCTAGAGTATAGTAGAGCAGATTAGAGTTGAGTAGAGCAGAATAAAGCAGAGCAGAGTAGAGCAATGTAGAGCAAAGCTGAGTAAAGTTAGTTTAGGCTAAGCTAGGCTGGGTTAGAGTAGAGTAGAGTAAAGTGGAGTGGAGTATAGTAGAGTAGAGTAGAGTAGAGTAGAACAAGGTTAGGTTAGGCTACGCTAGGGTTGGCGAGGTTAGGCTAGAGTAGAGGAGAGCAGAGTATAGTATAATGGAGTAGATTGGAGCTTGTTTAGGTTAGTCTAGTTTAGGCTAGGCTAGGCTAAGTTAGGCTAAGCTAGGATAGGTTGCATTAGGCTTTGCTAAAGTAGAATAGAACAGAGTAGAACTGAGTAGAGCATAGCAAAGAAGAGTAGAGTAGAGCAGAGCAGAGCATAGCATAGAGCAGAGCTAGGTAAGGTTAGGCAAGGCCAGTATAGAGTTGAATTGAGTAGAGCTAAGTTAGGCTAGGCTAGGTTAGAGCTGAGTAGAATAGAGTAGAGTAAGTAGAGTAGAGGAGAGTAGAGTAGAGCATAGTAGAGTAGAGTAGAGTAGAGCAAGGTTAGGTTAGGTTAGGCTAGGCAAGGCATAGCTAGGTTAGGCAAGTCTTGGCTAGGCTAGGCTAGAGTAGAGTCGATTAAAGTAGAGCTAAGTTAGGTTAGGCTAGGCCAGAGTATGATAGGGTAGAGTAGAGTAGAGTAGAGTAGAGTAGAGCAGAGTAGACAAGAGCATAGTAGAATAGAGTAGAGCATAGCAGATCATAGAAGAGTAGAGTAGAGTAGAGTATAGTATAGTAGAGTAGAGTAGAGCTAGGCTAGGCTAGGCTAGGCTAGGTTAGAGTAGAGTAATGTCGAGTAGAGAGAGTAGAGTAGAGTAGAGTAGAGGAGAGCTAAGTTAGGCAAGGCTTGGCTAGATTATAATAGAGCATAGTAGAGTAGAGCAAAGAGTAGCAGAGCAGAGTAGAGTAGAGCAGAGCTAAGCTGTGCTAGGTTAGGTTAAGCGAGGCTAGGCTCAACTAGGCAAGGTTAGAGTAATGTGGAGTATAGTAGAGTTGAGTAGGGTGTAGTAAAGCAGAGTAGAGCAAGGTTTGGTTTGGATAGGAAAAGTTAGAGTAGAGTATTATAGATTAGAGATAGTAAAGTAGATTAGAGTTGTGTAGAGTAAAGTAGAATATAGTAAGGTTAGGCTAGGCTAGGCTAGAGTATAGTAATGTAGGGTAGAGTAGAGTTGAGTAGAGCTAATTAGACTAAGCTAGGCTAAATTAAGCTCGAGTAGAGTAGAGTAGAAAAGAGCAAAGCAGTACATAGTAGAGCTGAGTAGAGTATAGTAGAGTAGAGTAGAGTGGAGTAGTGCACAGCAGAGTAGAGCAAAGAAGAGCCAGTTAGGCGAGGCTAGGATAGGCTAAGCTAGAGTGGGGTAAAGTAGAGTAATGCAAGGTTAGGCTAAGCAAAGCTAGGCTAGGTTAGGCTATGTTAGAGTGGCTAGGCTAGGGTAAAGTTTAGTAGAGTAGAGAGAGTCGAGTAGAGTAGGGCAGAGCAGAGTAGAGAAGAGTCGAGTAGAGTAGAAAAGAGTAGAGTAGAGTATAATAGAGCTGAGCTGAGTAGAGCTAGGTTAGGCTATGCATTACTAAGCTAGGCTATTCTAGGCTAAGTTAGGCTAGGTTAGACTTGAGTAGAGTAGAGTAGAGAAGAGTAGAGTAGAGTAGAGTAGAGCACAGTAGAGTAAAGTAGAGTAGAATAGAGAGAAGCATAGCAGAGCAGAGTAGAGTAGAGTAGAGCATAGTAGAATAGAGTAGAGCATAGTCGAGCATATCAGAGCAGAGTAGAGCAGAGCAGAGCAAAGCAGAGTAGTGCAAAACAAAGTAGAGCTAGGTTAGGCTATATTAGGCTAGCCTATGCAAAGTTAGAGAAGAATAGAGTAGAGTACAATAGAATAGAGTAGAGTATAGTAGAGTAGAGTAGAGTAGAGTGGAGTAGAGTAGAATAGAGTGAAGTAGAGTAGAGTAGAGTAGAGTATAGTAGAGTAGAGTAGGATAGAGTACAGTTGAGTAGAGTAAAGTAGAGTTGAGTAGAGTATAGTAGAGTAGAGTAGAGTAGAGAGAGTAGAATTGAGTAGAGTAGAGTATAGTAGAGTAGAGTTATGTTAGGCTAGGCTAGAGTAGAGAAGAGTGGAGTAGAGTAGAGTAGAGCTAGGTTAGGTTATGCTAGGCTGGGTTAGGCTAAGCTTTTGTCGAGTAGAGTATAATAGAGTATAATAGAGTAGAGCAGGGCAGAGTGAAGCAAAGCAGAGTAGAGTAAAGCAAAGAAAAAAAAGTTAAGCACAATAGAGTGGAGTAGAGCAGAGCTAGGTTATACGAGGCTGGGTTAGGCTGTGCTAGGCTTTTGTAGAGAAGGGTAGAAAAGAGTAGACTAGAGGAGTGCTAAGTTAGGTTAGGCTATGCTAAGCTTGGTTAGAGTAGGGTAGAGTATAGTAGAGTAGATTTGAGCTATGTTTGGGTAGGCAAGGTTTGTGTAGGTTAAGCTGGGCTAGAGTAGAGTAGAGAAGAGCTTGGTTTGGCTAGGCTAGACTAGAGTACAATATAACACAGTAGAGTGGAGTAGAGTTGAGAAGAGCAGATAGGAGCAGAGCATAGTTGAGTAGAGCTAGGTTAAGCTAGGCTAGACTAGGCAAAACTAGGCTAAGCTAGCATAGAAGTGAGTAGAGTAAAGTTGGGTAGAGTGGAGCAGAGTAAGCTAGTTTAGGCTATAGTAGGTTAGGCTAAGTTACAATAAAGTAGAGTAGAGTAGAGTAAAACAGAGTAGATTAAAGTAGAGTAGAGAAAAGTAAAGTAGAGTAGAGCTCAGTTAGGCTAGGCTAGAGTATAATAAAATAAAGTATAATAGAGTAGAGTAGAGTAGAACTAGGATAGGCTAGGCTAGGCTAAAAAAGGCTAGAGTAGAATAGAGTAGAGAAGAGTAGAGTAGAGTAGAGTAGAGAAGAGAAAAGTAGAGCAGAGTAGAGTAGAGTAAAGCAAAGTAGAGTGGAGCAGAGTAGAATGAAGCAAAGCTAGTTAGGCAATGCAAGGCTAGGATAGAGTAGAGAAAGAATAAGCTATACTAGGATAGGCTAAGCAAGGTTAGAGTGGCTAGGCTAAGCTAGGGTGGCTTAGTCTTGTGTAGAGTGGAGCAGAGTAGAGCATAATAGAGTAGAGCTGACCAGAGCAGAGTAGAGTAGAGTAGAGTGGAGTGGAGTAGAGGAGAGAAGAAAAGAGCAGAGTAGAGTAGAGAAGAGTATAGCAAAGTAGAGTAGAGCTAGGTTAGGCCAAGCTAAGTTATTTTATACTATGCTAGACAGGGTTTAACTGGGTTTGTGTATAATAGAGTAGATTAAAGTAGAGTAAAGTAGAGTAGAGTAGAGTCGAGCAATGAATAGTAGAGCAGAGCAGAGCAAAGCAGAGTAGAGCTTAGCTGAGTTGAGTAGAGCAGAGCAGAGTAGAGTACAGTAGATAAGAGAAGAGTAGAGAAGAGTAGACTAGAGTAGAGCAAAGTAGAGTAGAGTAGAGTAGTATAGAGAAGAGCAGAGTAGAGTAGGCTAAAGCAAAGTAGAGTAGAGTAGAGCTATGTTAGGTTAGGTTAGGCTAGGCTAAAGTAGATTAGAGTAGAGTAGAGTAAAGCTAGGTTACATTAGGCTAGGCTTTGGTAGAGTAAAGTATAGTAGAGTAGAGCAGAGTAGAGTTAAGTTAGGCTAGGCTAGGCTGGGCTAGGCTAGGTTGGGCTAGGCTAGGCTAGAGTAGAATAGACAAGAGTATAGTGTAGTAAAGTAGAATATAGTAGAGTAGGTTATAATATAGCAGAGTAGAGTAGAGTATAATAGAGCTAGGTTAGGCTAGGCTAGATCGAAGTACAGTAGAGTAGAGTAAAGTTGAGTAGAGCTCAGTCAGGCAAGGCAAGGTTTGGTTAGGGAAGAGCAGAGTAGAGTAGAGTGGAGTAGAGTAGAATAGAGTAGAGCTAGGTTTTGTAAGGCTAGCTTAAGCAAGTTTAGGTAGGTTAGGCTAGACTAAGCTAGGCTATGCTAGAATAGAGTATAATAGAGTAGAGTAGAGCTAGGTTTATCTAGGCTACTGTTTAATAGAGTAGAGTAGAGTAGAGTAGAGAAGAGTAGAGTAGAGCAAAGAAGAGAAGAGTAGAGAAAAGAATAGTAGAGCAGAGCAATATAGAGCAGAGTGGAGTTGACAAAAGTAGAGCAGGGCAGAGTAGGGTCGAGTAGAGCTAGGTTATGCTAAGCTAGGGTAGAGTAGAGTAATAAGAGTTGAGTAGAGTAGATTAGAGTAGAGCTAGGCTAGGATCCCCTCGATTAGGCTATGTTATAATTGAGCAGAGTAGTGTAGAGTAGAGTAGAGCAGAGTAGAGTATAGTAGAGCTGGGTTAGGTTGGGCTATGCTATCCTCTGCTAGGGTAGGGTAGGCTAGGTTAGAATAGCGTAGAGTAGAGTGGAGTAGAGTAAAGTGTAGTAGAGTAGAGTAAAGTGGAGCTAGGTTAGGCTAGGTTTGACTAGGCTAGAGATTAGTAGAATAGGATAGAGTAGAGTAAAGCAAAGAAGAGCAAAGTAGAGTAGAGTAGAGTGGAGCATAGTAGAGTAAAGTAGAAAAGAGTAGAGTAGAGCATTATGGGCAGAGCAGAGCAGGGTTAGGTTAGGAAAAACTTGGCTAGGCTTGGTTAGGTTAGGCTAGAGTATTGTAGAGTGTAGTAAAGTAGAGTAGAGTAGAGTAGAATAGGGTTAAATAGAAAAGAGTAGAGTAGAGCACTGTGGAGCAGAGTGGAGTAGAGCTAGGTTAGGCTAAGTTTGGATAGGCTAAGCTAGAGTAGAGTAGAGTATAGTACAGTGGAGTAGAGTAGAGTAGAGTAGAGTAGGGTAAAGTAGAGCTTGGTTAGGCTAAGATAGGCCAGTTTAGAGTAGAGTAAAGTATAGTAGATCTAGGTTTGGCTATGCTAGGCTAGAATAAGGTAGGCTAGGCTAGACTAGGCTAGGCTAGAGTAGTGTGGAGTAGAGTATAGTAGAATTAAGTAGAGGCAAGTAGAGGAGAGTATAGCAGAGTAGAGTTAAGCAAAGTAGAGCATGGTTAGGCTTAAGTGGGCTAGGCTAGAGTAGAATAGAGTAGAGTATAGTAAAGAAGAGTAGAGAAGAGTAAAGTAGGGTAGAGCTGGGTTAGGCTAGGCTAGGCTAGGTTGGAGTAGAGTAGAGTAGAGCTAGGTTAGGCTAGGCGAGGCTAGGTTAGCCTAGGCTAGTCTAGGTTAGCCTAAGCCAGAGTAGAGTAGAATAGAGTAGAGTAGAGCTAAGTTCGGCTAGGCCAAGCTTGAGTACAATAGAGTAGAGTATATTAGAGTAGAGCTAAGTTGAGCATAGCATAGTAGAGTAGAGTCGAGTAGAGCAGAGTAGAGAAGTTCAGAGCGGAGTAGAGCAGATGAAAGTAGAGCAAGATTAGGCAATTCTAAGCTAGGCTAGGCAAGGCTAGAGTAAAGTAGAGTAGAGCTAGGTTATGTTCAGTTAGGCTAGGCTAGGTTTTGTTCGAGTAGAGCTAGTTTAGGTTAGGCTCGACAAGGTTAGGTTAGGCTAGGCTCGAGTAGAGTAGAGTTGAGTAGAGCTAGGTAAGTCTAGGCAAGGCTAGGCTATGTTATAGTAAAAATAGAGTAGAGTAGAGTAGATTAGAGAAGTAAAGAACAGAGGAGAGGTAAGAATTAAACAGAGTAAAGTAGAGTAGAATAGAGCAGAGTAGAGCAAAGTAGAGTAGAGTAGAGTAGAGAAAGGTAGAGCAAAGCAGAGCAGAGCAGAGCATAGCAAAGAGAAGTAGAGAAAGCTAAATTATGTGAGGAAAAGCCAGGCTTTGCTAAGCTAGAGTAGAGTAGAGTAGGGTAGAGCAAGGTTTGGGTAGGGTTGACTAGGCTAGGTTAACGTAGAGTAGAGTAGAGTGGAGTAGATTATAGTTAGCTAGGTTAGGCTAAGCGAGGGTAGGCTTGGGAAGGCTAGGATAGAGAAGAGTAGAGTAGAGTAGAGTAGAGCTCAATTAGGCTAGGCTAGAGTATAACAGAGTAGAGCAGAGCATAAAAGAGGAGAGTAAAGTAGAGTAAAACTTATTAGAGTAGGGTAGAGCTAGGTTAGGCAAGGCTAGGCTAGGTTACAGGTTAGTAGAGTAGAGTAGAGAAGAGTTTATTAGAGTAGAGTAGAGCTAGGTTAGGCAAGGCTAGGTTAGGCTAGGGTAGGCAATGCTTGGTTAGGCTAAGTTATAGTAGAGTAGAGTAGAGTGAAGCTAGGTTTGGTTAGAGTTTTGTAGAGTAGAGTAGAGTAGAGTAGAGCAGAGTAGAGCAGAGTAGAGCAAAGCAGAGTAGAGTGGAGTAGAGCAGAGCAGAGTATAGCACAATAGAGTAGGAGGAGATGAGCAGAGCAAAGTAGTGCAGAATAGAAAAGTGTAAAGCAAAGCAGAGTGGAGCTAGTTTATGCAAGGCTAAGCTTGGTGAGACTCTGCTTGAGTAGAGTAGAGTAGAGCTAGGTTATACTAGGCTAGGTTATGTTAGAGTAGAGTAGAGTAGAGTGAGGTAGAGTAAAGCTTGTTTATGTTAGGCTAGGCTATGTTTTTCTAGGCTAAAGTAGAGTAGAGTAAAGTAGAGAAGAGATAGGTAAGGCTAGGCTAAAGTAAAATAGAGTAGAGCAGAGTAGAGTAGAGAAGAGGAGAGCAGAAGAGAGTTGAGTAGAGTGGGGTGGAGCAGAGTAGAGTAGAGTAAAGAAGATAGGAGAAAAGTAGAATAGAGCAAACTAGAGTAGAGCAAAGCAAAGTAGAGATAAGTTAGGTTATGCTACGATAGGCTAGGCTAGGCTAGAGTAGAGTGGAGTCAGGTAGAGTAAGGTTATGCTAGTCGAGACAAGGATAGGTTATTGTAGTGTAGAGTAGAGTAGAGTAGAGTAGAGTAGAGTAGGGCTAGGTTAGGTTAAGCTAAGCAAGGCTAGGCTAGGCTAGGCTGGGCTAGGCTAGGTTAGAGTAGAGTAGAGCAGAGTAGAGCTCGATTAGGCTAGGCTCGACTGGGCTAGGTTAGCCTAGGCTAGAGTAGAGTAGAATAGAGTAGAGAAGAGCAGAGTAGAGCAGAGTAGAGTAGAGTGGAGTAGAGTAGAGTAGAGTGAAGTATAGCAGAGTAGAGTAGAGCAGAGTAGAGCAAAGTAGAGTAGAGCTAGTTTATGAAAAGCTAAGCTAGGCTAGGCTAGGTTAGAGTAGAGTGAGTAGTGTAGAGTAAAGTAGAGTATAGTGGAGTAGAGTATAGTATATTAGAGTAGAGTAGAGTAGAGTAGAGCAAGGTTAGGCTATGCTAAGCTTTGTTAAGCTAGGCTTGAGTTGAGTAGAGTAGAGCAGAGTAGAATAAAATAGAATATAGAAGATTAAAGAAGAGCAGAGCAAAGTAGAGTAGAGCAGAGCATAGTAGAATAAAGCAGAGCAAGGTAGAGTGGAGTAGAGCAGAGTAGAGAAGAGCAGAATAGAGCAGAGTAGAGCAGAGCTAGGTTAAGCTAGGCTTGGTTAGGGTAAGGTTGAGTAGAGTTATCCAGAATGGAGCAGAGTAAAGTAGAATAGAGAAGAGTAGAGTAGATTAAAGTAGAATAGACCTAGGTTAGGCTAGGCTATGTTAGGCCAGGATAAGGTAGGGTAGGCAATGTAAGAGTAGAATAGAGTAGAGTAGAGCAAAGTAGAGTAATGTAGAGTAGAGCTAGGCTTGGTTAGGCTAGGCTAGAGTACAGTAGAGAAGAGTAGAGTAAAGTAGAGTAGAGAAGAGTAGAGTAGGGTAGAGTAGAGTAGAGGAGAGGAGAGGAGAGGAGAGGAGAAGAGAGTAGAGGAGAGGAGAGGAGAGGAGGGTAGACAATAAGAGAGTAGAGAACTGTAGAGCCAAGAAGAGCATAGTAGAGCAGTGTTGAGAAGAGCAGAGCAGAGCATACCATAGCAAAGTAGAGAAGAGCATAACAGAGTAGAGGAGAGCATAGTGGAGTAGAGAAAAATGAAGCATCACAGGATAGAGGAGAGCAGAGTAGAGTAGAGTATAGCAGAGCAAAGTTAGACTAGGCTATGCTAGAGTAGAATAGAGTAGAGTAGAGTTCAGTAAAGTAGAGTAGAAAGAGTAGAGCAGAGCTAGGTTAGGCTAGGCTAGGTCAGAGTTTGGTATAGTAATGTAGAGTAGAGTATAATAGAACAGTGCAAAGGAGAGTAGAGTAGAGCAAAGCAGAGAAGAGGAGAGTAGAGTAAAGTAGAGCAGAGGAAACAAGAGCTAGGTTAGGCATGGCTAGGCTTGGATAAGCTAGGCTATAGAGTATAGTAGAATAGAGTAGAGTAGAGTAGAGTAGAGTAGATTTAGGTTAGGTTAGGCTTAGTTAGATTAGAGAAGAGTAGAGTAGAGTAGAGTATAGTGGAGTAGAGTAGAGTAGAGAAGAGGAGAGCAAAGCAAGATAGAGTAAAGCTGAGAAGAGTAGAGTAGAGTGGGGCAAAGTAGAGTGGAGTAGAGTAGAGTAGATCAGAGTAGAGTAGAGCTAGGTTAAGCTAAGCTAGGCTAGAGTAGAGTAGATTAGAGTAGAGTAGAGTATAGTAGAATAGAAGAGCTAGGTTAGGCTAGGTTAGACAAGGGTAGGCTAGGCTAGGTTAGAGTAGAGTAGAGCCGAGTAGAGTAGAGCTAAGTTAGGTTTGGCTAGGCTAGGCTAGAATACAATATAGTATAATAGATAAGAGTAGAGTAGGGCTTTACAGAGCAGTGCAAAGTAGAGCAAAGTAGAGTTAGGATAAGCTAAGTTAGGCTAGGCTAGGCTAGGCAAGAGTAGAGTAGACTAGAGTAGAGCTTGCTTAGGCAAGGCTAGGCTAGGCTAGGTTAGAGTAGAGTAGAGTAGAGTAGATTAAAATAGAGCTAAGTTAAGTTAGGTTAGGGTTGGTAAGGATAGGCTAGGCGAGGCTAGGCTAGGCAAGACTATGCAAGAGTCGAGTAGAGTAGTGTAGAGTAGAGTAGAGCTTTTTTAATCTAGGCTAGGCTAAGCTAGAGTAGAGTAGAACAGAGTAGAGTAAAGAAGAAAACAATAGAGTAGACCAGAATCGAAAAGAGTAGAGCAGAGTAAAGTAGAGTTGAGAAGAGCATAGCATGCAGAGTAGGGCTAGGATATGCTATGTTAGGCTAGGTTAGGCTAGGATAGAGTAGAGTAGAGTAGTGTAGAGTAGAGTATAATATAGTAGAGTAGAGTAGAGCTAGGTTAAGCTAGGCTAAGCAAGGCTAGGTTAGGCAAATCTCGAGTTGAGTCGAGTAGAGTAAAGTAGAGTAGTGTTGTGTAAAGCTAGGTTAGGTTAGGCTAGGCTTGGCTAAAGTAGAGTAGAGTATGGTACAGTAGAGCAAGGTAGAATAGAGCAAAGTCGAGCAGAGCAGAGTAGTGTAGACTAGAGAAGAGGAAAAAAGAGTAGAGCATAGTAGAGCAGAAAAGAGCTAAGTAAAGTAGAGTAGTGTAGAGATCAATAGAGCAGAGCTAAGTTAGGCTAAGCTTGACTAAACTATTCTAGGCTATACAAAGTTAGGCTAAGTTAGAGTAGAGTACAGTAAGGGAGAGACGAGAAGAGTTTAGTAGAGTAGAGTAGAGTAGAGAAGAGTAGAGTAGAGTAAAATAAAGTAATGAAGGTGAGAGAAAAGGGGAGCAGAGTAGAGTAGAGCATAGCAAAGTAGAGTAGAATAGAATAGAGTAGAGCAAAGTAGAGCAATGTAGAGTAGAGTAGAGCTAAGTTAGCTAAGCTAAGTTAGCCTAAGATAAGTTAGAGTAGAGTGGACCTGAGTAAAGTATAGCAGAGTGGAGTAGAGTAGAGTAGAGTTGAGTGGTGTAGAGTAGAGTAGAGTATAATAAAGTTGAGTAGAGTAGAATAGAGTAAGGTAGAGTGGAGTATTGTAGTGTAGAGTAGAGTTGAGTAAAGTAGAGTAGAGTAGAGTAAAGTTGAGTAGAGTAGAGTAAAATTAAGTAGAGCAGAGAAGAGTTGGGTTAGGATAAGCTAAGTGAGGCTAGGCTAGGCTTGTCGGAGTAGAGTAGAGTTAGGTTAGGTTAGGCTAGGCTGGATGAGGCTTGGCTAAAAAGAGTAGAGTAGAATAGAGTAGAGCAGAGTAGAGTAGAGCAGAATAGAGCAAAATAGAGTGGAGAAAAACAGAGCTTAGTAGAGCAGAGTAAGTGGTGTGAAGCAGAGTAGTGCAGACAAAAGTAGAGTTGACTAGAGAAATGCAGTGTAGTGTAGACCTAGGTTATGCTCAGTAAGGCTAGGCTCGAGTAGAGTAGATTAGAGTAAAGTAGAGTAGAGTAAAGTAGAGCTAGTTGCGTTAGGTTTGGCTAGGCTATTTTGGAGTAGAGTAGAGTTGAGTAGAGTAGAGTAGAGTAAAATAGAGCTAGGATAGGCGAGGCAAGGCTAGAGCACAATATAGAAGAGTAGAGTACAAAAGAGAAGAGCAGAGTTGAGCAAAGCAGAGTAGAGTGGAGCAAGGTTAGTCTAGGCTAGGCTATTCTAAACTAGGCTAAGCTAGAGTAGAGTAGAGTAGGATAGAGTAGAGTAGAGCAGAACTTGGTTATGCTAGGCTAGGTTGGGCTATGTTTGAGTAAGGTAGAGCAGAGCAGAGTAGAGTAGAGTAGATTAGAGTAGAGTAGAGTAAACAAGTGTAAACCTAACTTAGGCTAGGCTTCGCGAGGCTAGCATAAGCTAGGCTAGGCTAGGCTCGAGTATAGTAAAGTAGAGTTGAGTAAAGTAGAGTAGAGTAGATTAGAGTAGAGCTAGATAAGGCTAGGCTAGGCAAGGATAGGCTAAAGAAGGTTAGACTATAGTAGAGTAGAGTAGAGTAGAGAAGATTTGAGCAGAGTAGAGCAAAAAAAAGTAAAGTAAAGCTAATCAGAGCATAGTAGAGTATAGTAGAGTAGAGTAGAGTAAGGTTAAGCTAGGCTAAACTAGAGTAGAGTAGAGTATTATAGAGAAAGGTAAGGCTTGGCTAGGCTAAGCTAGGTGAGGTTAGAGTGGCTATGCTAGGCTAGAGTAGAGTGGAGAAGAGTACAACATAGTAGAGTATAGCAGTGCATTTCAAAGTAGAGTAGAGTAGAGCAGAGTAGAGAAGAGTGGAAAAGAGTAGTGTAGAGTAAAGCAAAGCAGAGCAATGTAGAGTAGAGGTAAGATAGGCTAAGCTAGGCTAGACTAGGTTTGGTAAGGTTAGTCTAGAGTAGAGTAGACTAGTGTACAGTAGAGTAAAGTAGAGTAGAGTAGTGCAGACTATTGTAGGGCAGAGTAGAGCAAAGTAGAGTAGTACAGAGCAGAGCTGAGTTGAGTAGAGCTAAGCTGAGTAGAGTAGAGTAGAACAGAGTAGGATAGAGTAGAGTAGAGTAAAGCAGAGTAGAGCAACGTAGAGTGGAGCAAGGTAGAGCAGTGAAGAGTAGAGTCGAGCAGAGTAGAGTAGAGCTACATTAAGCTAGGCTAGGCTAGGTTAGGATAGGCTAGAGTAGAGTAAAGTTAGGTTAGGTTAGGCTAGGTTGGGTGAGAGTTGGGTAGAGTAAAGTATAGTAAAGTGGAGTAGAGTGGAGTAGAGCAGCATATAGCAAGGTTGGGCTAGGCTAGGCTAGGCTAGGTTAAGCTTGGTTAAGCTAGGCTAGGCTAGAGTAGAGCTAGGTTTTACAAGGCTAAGTTAGGCTCGATTAGCATAGAGAGAGCAGTGTACCATAATGTAGAGTATAACAAAGTATAATACAGTATAATAGAGTAGAGTAATATAGAGCTAGCTTAGCCTAAGCTAGGCTAGGCTAGGTTAAGCGAAGCAAGCTAGGCAAGGCTAGAGTAGAGTAAAGTATAGTTCGATTAGGCTTGGTTAGGTATGGCTAGGACAGAGTTGAGTAGAGTAGAACAAAGTAGAGCATTGTAGAGCAAAGAGAGACAAGTAAAGCAAAGCAGAGCAGACCTGACTTGAGTAGAGTTAGGTTAGGCTCAACTAGGCTAAGCTAAGGAAGGCAAAGCCAGGTTAGAGTAGCATGGAGTAGAGTTGAGAAGAGTAGAGAAGAGTAGAATAGAGCAGAGTATAGCGGAGTAAAGTAGAGTAGAGTAGAGCTAGGTTCGACTAGGCAAGAATAGAGTAAAGTAGAGTAAAGTAGTGCTAGGTTAGGTTAGGCTAGGCTAGAGTAGAGTGGAGTAGAGTAGAGTAAAGTAGAGCAAGGTAAGGCTATTCTAATTTAGAGTAGTGTAGAATAGAATATAGTATATTAGAGTAGAGTAGAGTAATGTAGAGTAGAGCTAGGTTATGCTAGGCTAGAGTAGAGTAGAATGGAGCAAAGTAGAGCAGTACAAAGCAAAGAAGAGCAAAGTATGGTAGAGGAGAGCATAATAGAGCAGAGTAGAGCTTAGAAGAGTAGAGTAGAGCAGAGTAGAGCTAAGTTAAGAAAAGCAAGGCTAAGTTAGAGTAAAGTAGAGTTGAGTAGAATAGAGTAGAGTAGAGTAGAGTAGAGTAGAGTAGAGAATAGTAGAGTAGAGTAGAGTAGAGGAGTTTAGAGTATAATATTGTATTGTATAGTAGAGTGAAGTAGGTTAGAGCTAGGTTAGGCTAGGCTAGGTTAGAGTAAAGTAGAGTAGGGTAGAGTAGAGTAAAGTATAATATAGTAGAGTACATAAGAGTGGAGTAAAGCAATGGAGAGTATAACAGAGTAGAGTAGAGTAGAGCATAGTAGAGTGGAGCAAAGTATAGCAGAATAGAGTGTAGAATAGTATAGCAGAGTAGAGTAGAGCAAAGTAAAGCAGAGAAAAACAGAGCAGAGTATAGTAAGGTTAGGCTAGGCTAAGTTGGGCTAGGATAAGCTAGGCTATGCTTGGATAGAGTAGAGTAGAGTAGAGTGGAGTAGGATAGAGAACAATTATGTTAGGCTAGGATATAGTAGAGTAGATAGTGTAGAGTAGAGTAGAGTAGAGCTAGGTTAGGTTAGGCTAGGCTACAGTAAAGTGGAGTAGAGTAGAGTAGAGCAGAGTAGAGTAGAACAAAGTAGATTGGAGTAGATTAGTGTAGAGCAGAGCTGAGTAGATTAGAGCAGAGCAGTGAAGAGCAGAGTTGTACAGTGTAGAGTAAAGTTGAGTAGAGTTAAGTTAGACAAAGCGAGGCAAGGTTAGAGTAGAGTAGAGTAGTGTAGAGTAAGTAGAGTATAGTAGTGTAGAGTAGAGTAGAGTGTGATAGAGTAGAGTAGAGTATAACTAGGTTAGGCTAGGCTTGGCTAGGTTAGGTTAGGCTTGGCTAGAGTAAACTAGAGTAGAGTAGAGCTTGGTCAGGTTAGGCTAGGCTAGCCTAAGTCAGGCTAAGCTAGGGTGGGATGGCCTTGGCTTTACTAAAGTTGTTTGAAGAAGAGTAGAGCAGAGTAAAGCCAAGTTAAGTTTTGTTATGCTAGGCTAGACAATAGTTAAGTAGAGTAAAGTGGAGCTAGGTTAGGATAGGCAAGGCTAGGCTAAAGTAGAGTAGTGTAGAATAGAATATAGTAGAGTAGAGTAGAGTAGAGCAGAGTAAAGTAGAAAAGAGTAGTGCAAGGTGGAGAAGAGTAAAGCAGAGCTATGTATAATGGAGCAAAGCAGGGAAAGAAGAGCATAGTAGAGGTAGGTTAGGCTAGGCGAGGTTAAAGTAGAGTAGAGTAGAGCAGAGTAGAGCTTGGTTAAGCTAAGCTAGGTTAGGGTAGGTTAAAAAAGACTAGAGTAAAGTTAAGTAGAGCAAAGTAGAGTAAAGTAGAGTAGAAAAGAGAAGAGCAGAATAGACCAGAGAAGAGTTAAGTTATGCTAGGTTAGGCTAGGCTATAGTAGAGTATAGTAGAATAGAGTGGAGTAGATTAGAGTAAAGTAAAGTAGAGTTATGTTAGGATACGCTAGGCTAGGCTTACTTAGAGTAAAGTAGAGTAAAGTAATGTAGAGCTAGGTTAGGTTAGGGTAGGCTAAGCTTGGCTAGGCTAGGCTAGAGTAGAGAAGAGTAGAGTGGAATAGAGCTAAGTAGAGTAGAGTAGGGTAGGGTAGAGTACAATAGAGCTAAGTTTGGTTGGGCTAAGGTAGGCTAGGCTAGGCTAGAGTAGAGTAGAGTAGAGTAGCATAGAGTAGTGTAAAGTTAGGTTAGATTAGGTTAGGTTAAGCTAAGCTAGGTTAGGCTAGAGAGGAGTAGAGTAGAGTAGAGTAGAGAAGAGAAGAGTAGAGCAAAGTAGAGTAGAGCAGAGTAAAGAAAAGAAGAGTAGATCAAAGTAGAGCAGAGTATAGAAGAGTAGAGCAAAGTAGAGCAGAGTAGAGCTAAGTTAGGCTAAGTTAGGTTAGGCTAGGCTAAGTTATGCTAAGCTAGGTGAGACTAGGTTAGAGTATAGTAGAGGTTAGTAATGTATAGCAGAGTAGAGTAGAGTATATTAGAGTAGAGTAGAGCTAGGTTAGGTAAGGTTATGCTAGGCAAGGTTATGTTAGGTTAGACTATGGTAGGCTAGGCTGGGCTTGGCAAGAGTAGAGTAAAGTAGAGTAAAATAGAGTAGAGCTAAGTTAGGCAAGGCTAAGCTAGGCTAAGCTAGAGTAAAGATTAAAGTAGAGTAGAGTAGAATAGAGTAGAGTAGATTATAATAGAGTGGAGCAGAGCAGAGAAGAGTAGAGCAGAGCAGAGCATGGCAATGTAGACTAGAGCTAGGTTAAGCTAAGCTAGTCTAGGCTAAGCTAGGCTAGGCTAATCTATGCAAGGCTAGGCTAGAATAGAGTATAGTAGATTAGAGTAGAGCTTGGTTAGCCTAGGCAAGGTTAGGTTTGTGTAGAGTAGAGTAAAGTAGAGCAAAGTATAGTAGAGTAGAGCAAGGTTAGGCTAGGGTTGGCCAATCTTGGGTAGTATAGGATAGAGTATTGTAGAATAGAGTAGAGTTGAGCAAGATTAAGATATGTTAGGAGAGTCTAGAGTAGGGTAGAGTAGAGTAGAGTAGGGAAGAGTAGAGTAGAATAGAGTTGAGTAGAGTAAAGTAAAGTTAAGTAGAGTAGAGAAGAGTATAATAGAGTAGAGGAGAGGAGAGTAGAGTAGAGTAAAATAGAGCAGACTAAAGTAAAGCAAAGTAGAGCAGAGCATAGTAGAAGAGTGGAGCAGAGCAATGTAGAGTATAGTAGAGTAGAGCAGAGTAGTGTAGTGTAGAGCAGAGTAAAGTAGTGTAGAGTAGAGCAGAGAAAAAATAGGTTGGGTTATGCTAGGTTAATATAGGGTTGGCTAGGCTAGAGTAGAGTAGAGTAAGGTAGAGCAGAGTAGAGCTAGGTTAGGCAAGGTTAGGCTAGGGTAGGCTAGGCTAGGCTTGAGTAGAGTAGAGTAGAGCAAAATAAATTAGAGTAGAGTAGAGTAAGGTAGAGTAGAGCTATGTTAGGCAAGGCTTTGCTATGCTAAGATAGGAGAAGCTAGGCAAGCCAATGTTAGAGTAGAGTAAAGCTAGGTTAGGTGAGGCAAGGATAGAGTACAATAGAGAATAGTAGAGTAGAGTAGAGTAGAGTAGAGAAGAGTAGAGTAGAGTAGAGTAGAACAAAGTAGAGTAGAGTAGAGTAGAGAAGAGCAGAGTAGAGTAGAGCAGAGCATAGTTGAGTAGAGCAAGGTTAGACTAGCCTAAGCTAGGTTAGGCTAGCCTAGAGTGATGTAGATTAGAGCTAGGTTGGGCTTGGCTAGGCTAGGCTTCGTTAGAGTAGAGTAGTGTAAGGTGTTGTAGAGAAGAGTAAAACATAGTAGAGTAGAGTAGAGTAGAGTATAGTAGAGTAGAGTACAATATAGTAGAGCTAGGTTAGGCTAGGATAGGTTATGCAAGGCGAGGCAAGGCAAGGCCAGGCTAGGCTAGAATAAAGTATGGTATTGTAGAGTAGAGCTAGGTTAGGCAATGCTAGGCTAGAGTACAATAGAGTAGAGTAGAGCAAAATAGAGTAGAGTATGGTAGAGTAGTGTAAAGCATAGCAGAGCTAGGTTATGCTAGGCATGGCTAGGCTAGGCTAGAGTAAAGTAGAGTTAGGTTAGGCTAGGCGAGGCTAAGTTAGTATAGAGTCGAGTAGAGTAAAGTACATAAGAGTAGAGTAGAGTCTAATAGATTATAGTAGAGTAAAATAGAGCAGAGTAGACCTAAGTTATGCTAAGCTAGACTAGGGTAGCCTAGGATAGGGTAGCATACAGTATAATATAGTAGAGTATAGTATAGCTCGATTAGGCTAGGCTGTGTTAGAGTAAAGTAGAGTAGAGTAGGGTAGAGTAGAGTAGAGTAGAATAGTGCAAAGCAGGGCAGAGTAGAGTAGAGCAGAACAGAGCAGAGCAGAGAAGAGAAATGTAGGGCAGAACATAGCAGAGTAGAGTATAGCAGAGAAGAGTATAGCAGAATAGAGTAAAGCAGAGTATAGTAGAGCTTTGTTAGGCTGAGGTTGGCATGGCGAAGCTGGGCTAGAGTAGAGTAGAATAGAGTAGAGTAGAGTAGAGTTTACTAGAGTAGAGTAGAGTAGAGTACAGCTAGGTTAGGCTTGCCTAGGCTAGGTTTGGCTAAGTTAAAGTAGAATAGAGTAGATTAGAGTAGAGTAAAAAAGAGTAGAGTTAGATTAAGTTGGGCTAGGCTAGGATAGGCTGGGCTAGAGTAGAGTAGAGGAGAACTGAGTAGAGCAAAGTAGAGTAGAGCGAAGAATAGTATAACAGAGCAAAGTAGAGCAGAGCAGAGCAGAGAAGACCAGAGCAGGTCAAATCTAGGTTAGTTTAGGTTAAGTTGGACTAGGCTAAGCTAGAGTAGAGTATAAAAGAATAAAGGTAAGTTAGGTTAGGCTATACTAAGCTATATTAGAGTGGAGTAGAGTAGAGTACAGTAAAGTATAGTAGATTTAACTAGAGTAAAGCTAGGTTAGTCTATGTTAGGCTAGGCTATACCAGGCTAAGTTAGGCTTGTATAGGCAATAGTAAAGTACAGCAGAGTGGAGTAGAGTAGAGATAGGTTAGCATGGGTAGGCTCAGCTCTACTCGAGTAGAGAAGAGTAGAGTGGAATAGAGCAAAGGAAACCATAGTAGAGTAGAGTAGAACATAATAGAGCAAAGTTGAGTAAAGTTAAGCAGAGCAGTATGAGCTTAGTAGAGCTAGGTTAAGCTAAGCTAGGCTAGTGTAGAGTTGAGAAGAGCTAAGTTAGGTTAGGTTAGAGGAGAGTGGAGTAGAGTAGGGAGGAGTAGAGTACAATAGCGTAGAGTTTAGTAGACTATAGCTGACCAAAATAGAGAAGAGTAGAGCTAAGTTTGGCTAGGCTAAGCTAGGTTAGGCTAGGCTATTGTTGGCTAGGCTAGGCTAAGCTAGAATAGAGTAGAGTAGAAGAGTAGAGTAGACTAGAGCTATGTTAGGCTAAGCTATGTTAGGCTAGACTAAAGTACATAGCAGAGAAGAGAAGAGTAGATCTAAGTTAGGCTAAGCTAGGCTAGGCGAGGCTAATTTAGAGTTGAGTAGAGCTTGGTTAGGCTAGGCTAACCTATGTTAGAGTAGAGTAGAGTCGAGTATAATACAGGTAGTGTAGAGTAGAGTAAAGTATAGTATAGTTAGGTTAGTCGAGGCTAGGCTCGACCAAGCTAGGGTAGGCTAGGCTAGGCTAGGCAAGGCTAGAGTTGAGTAGAGTGGAGTGGAGTAGAGTAGAGTAGAGCTAAGTTAGGCTAAGGTAGAGTAAAGTAGAGTGGAAAAGAGTAGAGTATAGTAGAGTTGTGTAGAGTAGAGTAGAGTAGAGCAAAGTAGAGTAGAGTAGAATAGAGAATAGTCGAGCAGAGCGAAGTAGAGTAGAGGAGAGGAGAGCAGGGCAAAGTAGAAGAGTAGAGCAAAGGAATATGGAGCAGAGCAGAGTAGTGCAGAGTAGAGCAGAGTAGAGTATATTATAGTAGTGTAGAGCTAGGTTAGGCTAGGGTAGGCGAGGCTAAGCTAGATTAGGCTAGAGATGAGTAGAGTAGAGAAGAGTAGGGTAGAGTAGAGTAAAGCTAGGTTAGGCTAATTTAAGCTCAGGAAGGCTAAGCCAAGCTAGGTTTGAGTAGAGTAGTGTGGAGTTGAGCAAGATTAAGCTAGGCTAGTGTATATTAGAGTAGAGTAGAGTAGAATAGAGTAGAATAGTGTAGAGTAGAGTAGAGAAGAGTAGAGTAGAGTCGAGTAGAGTAAAGTAGAGAACATGAGAGGGGAGGAGAAGAGAGAATAGGATAGAAGATCAGAGTAGAGCAGAGCAGAGCTAAGCAAAGCATAGCAGAGAAGAACAGAGTAGAGAAAAGTAGAGTAGAGTAGAGTAAACCAAAGAAGAGAAGAGCAGACCAGAGTAAGGTAGAGAAGAGCATAACAGACTAGAGGAGAGTAAAGTAAAGTAGTGAAAAGAAGAGTAGAATAGAGTAGATTAGAGCAAAGTAGAATAGGTAGAGTAGAGTTAGGTAAGGGTAAGCTTAGCTAGGCTAGATGAGAGTAGAGTAGAGAAGAGCAGAGTCAAGTAGAGTAGAGCAGAGTAGAGTAGAGTAGAGTAGAGTATAATAGAGTAAAGCAGAGCTAGGTTAGGCTAAGCTAGGCTAGAGTATGGTAGAGTAGAGTAGAGTAGAGTATAGTAGAGCGTAGCATGGTTGTGCATAACAGAGTGGAGAAGAGTAGAGCAAAGCATAGTAGAATAGAGTAGAGTATAGTAGAGTTGAGCTAACCAAAGCAGAGCTAGGTTAAGATAGGTTAAGCTAGGCTAGAGTAAAGTAAAGTATAATAGAGTAGAGTTGGGCAGAGTAGAGCGATGTTAGGATAGGCTATGTTAGGCTAAGTTAGATTATAGTATACTAAAAATAAGTAGAGTAGAGCTGAGTTAGGCTAAGCTAGGCTTGGCTAGGTTAAACTAGCATAGGCTAGGCTAAGCCAGGCTAAAGTAGAGTACAGTAGAGTAGAGTAGTGTAGAATAGTGTACAGTAGAGTAAAGCTAGGTTTCGCTGGGCTAAGCTTGGTAAGGGAAAGCTAGGTTAGGCTTGGTAAGAGTAGAGTAGAGAAGAGTAGACTTAAGTAGTGTTAGGTTAGGCTAGGCTAAGTTGGGATAGGCTAGAGTAGAGTAAAATAGATTAGAGTAGAGTAGAGTGGAGCAGAGTAGAGCAGAGTAGAGTAGAGTAGAGCAGAGTAGAGTTGAGCATAGTGGAGAAGAGTAGAGCTTAGTTAGGTTAGGCTAGGTTAGGCTTGGCTAGGCTAGGCTAAGTTAGAGTAGAGTAGAGTAGAGCCTAGTAAAGTAGAGTAGAGTAGATTAGATTAGGGTAAAGTAGAGCTATGTTAGGATAGGTAAGGCTAGGGTAGGCGAGGCGAGGCTATGGAGGGCTTGGTGGGGCGAGGCTAGAGTAGGGTAAAGTAGAGTACGATAGAGTAGAGTAGATCTTGGTTAGGCTAGGCTAAGCTAAGCTAGGTTGGAGTACAGAAAAGAGCAGAGTAGAGCAGAGCATAGTAGAGCAGGGTAGAGTGGAGTAGAGTAGGGAAGAGTAGTGTAGAACAGAGCATAGTGGAGCAAGGTTAGGCTAAGCAAGGCTAGGCTAGGCTAGTCTAGGCTAAGAAAGGCAAGGCTAAGCGAGAGTAGAGTAGAGTAGAGTAGAGTAGAGCAAAGTAGAGTAGAGTATAGTAGAGTAGAGCTAAGTTTGATTAGGCTAGGTTAGGGTAGGCTAGGGTTGGCTAGGAAAGGCTAGGTTAGAGTAGAGAAGAGTAGAGTAGAGCGAGGTTAGGCTAGGCTAGGGTAGGCTAAGCTAGGCTAGGCTTTATTAGGGTAGAGTAGAGTAGAATAAAGTAAGGTAAAGTAGATTAGAGTAGAACTTGGTTAGGGTAGGCTTGAGTAGAGTAAAGAAGAGTAGAGTAGAGTAAAGTTGAGTAACGATGAGTACAATATAATAGAGTAGAGTAGATTAGAGTAGAATGGAGTATAGTTGAGTAGAATAGAGTAGAGTAGAGGATAACAGAGGAGAGTAGAGTAGAGCAGAGTAGAGTAAAGTAGAATAGTAGAGTAGAGTAGAGTAATGTAGAGTAGAGCAAAGCTAATATAGACTAGGTTAGGATAGAGTAGAGTTGTGTAGAGAAGAGTAGAGTAGAGCTAGGTTAAGCCAGGCTAAGCTAGGCTAGGTTAGGCAAAGGTAGGCTAAGCTAGGCTAGGTTAGAGTAGAGTATAATATAGTAGAGTAAAGTAGAGTAGAGCTAGACCAGGCAAGGCTACAGTAGAGTAAAGTAAAGTAGAGTAAAGTAGAATAGAGTAGAGTAGAGTAAAGTAGAATAGAGTAGAGTAGAGTAGACTAGAGTAAAGTAGAGTGGAGTTGATTAAAGTAGAGTAGAGGGGAGGAGAGGAGAGGAGAGGGGAGTAGAGTATAGTATAGTAGAGTAGAGTATAATAGAGTTGAGCAGAGTAGAGAAGAGTAGAGAAAAGCAGAGTAGAGCAGAGCAGAGAAGAATAGAGAAGAGCAGAGCAGAGTAGAGGAGAGTCAAGCAGAGTAGAGTAGAGTAAAGTGGAGCAGAGCAGAGCAGAGTATAGTAGAGCTAGCTTTGGCTAGGTTTCGCTATGTTCGAGTAGAGTAGAGCAAAGTGGAGTAGAGTAGAGTTGAGTAGAGCAGAGCTAGGTTAGGATAGGTTATGCTAGGCTAGGTTAGAATAGAGTAGAGTTGGGTAGAGTAAATTTGGATAGAGTGGACTAGAGTAGAGTTGACTAGAGCTATGTTAGGTTGGGCTAAGCTAGGATAGGCTAGACTGGGCTAGGATCGGATCGACTAGGTTAGAGCGGAGGAGAGTAGAGTAAAGTAGAGTATAGTATAGTTGAGTTTGGATAGTTTAGGCAAGGTTAGAGCATAGTAGAATAGGGAAGAGTAGAGCTGTGTAGAGAAGAGCAAAGAAGAGTATATTAGAATAAATTAAAACTGAATAGAGTAGAGTAGAATAGAGCAACGCATTATAGAGTTAGGTTAGGCTCGGCTTGGCTAGGCTAGGTTAAGCAAGGATAGAGTAGAGTAGAACTAGGTTGGGCTAGGCTAGGATAGGTTAGAGTAGAGTAAAGTAGAGTAGTTTATATAGGAGTAGAGTAAAGTATAGTAGGGCTTGGTTAGGCTAGGCTAGGCATGGATAGGGTAGGGTAGGCTCGACTAGACTAAGCTTGAGTAGAGTAGAGTAGAGTGGAGTATAGTATAGTAGTGTTGAGTCGAGGAGAGTAGAGGAGTGCATAGCAGAGAAGAGCAGAGCATAGCAAAGTAGAGGTAGGTCAGGCTAGGCTAGGCAAGAGTTAAGTTGAGTAGAGTAGAGATAAGTGGAGTAGATTAGAGTAGAGTAGATTAGAGTAAGGTATAGCTAGGTTGGGCTAGGCTAGGCTAGAGCACAGTAGAGAAGAGTAGGGTAGAGTAGAGTACAGTAGAGCTGAGCAGAGAAGAGTAGAGCAGAGTAGAGCTTAGCTTATAGAGTAGTGAAGAGCTGGTTAGAGTAGAGTAGAGTTGAGCCAAATAGAGTAGAGTCGAGTAGAGTGGGGTAGAGTAGAGCTACGTTAGGCTAGGCCAAGCAAGGCTAGGCTAGGCTAGGCAAGGTTATGGTGGGCTAAGCTAGGCTATGCTAGAGAGAAATAAAGTATAGTATAGTAGAGCAGAGTAAGGTGAGGTAAGGCTAAGCTAACCAAGGTTAGGCCAGAGTAATGAGTAGAGCAGAGAAGAGCCGAATAGAGCATAGTAGAGTAGAGAAGTGTAGAGCAGGGCAGAGCATAGCATAGTAGAGCAGAGAGTGGTAGAGTAGAGCAGAGCTAGGTTAGGCTAGCCTAGGCTAGAGTACAGTAGAGTAGAGTAGAGTAGAGCAAAGTATAGCAAAGCAGAGCATAGAGGAGCAAAGCAGAGCAAAGAAGAGCAGAGTAAAGTAGAGCGAAGTTAAGCTAAGCTTGGTTATACTAGAGTAGGCTAGACTAGAGTAGAGTATCGTAGAATTGAGTAGAGTAGAGTAAAGTAGAGTAAAGCTAGGTTAGGTTAAGCTAGGAAAAGTTAAAGTAGAATATTGTAGAGTAGAGTATATCAGAGTAGAGTAATGTAAAGTAGAGTAGAGCTAGGTTAGGCTACACTAGGCTACGCTAGGCTAGGTTAGGGAAAGCTAGGTTAGGGCTAAGCTAGAGTAGAGTAAATTAGAGTAAGGTAAAGTAGAGTAAGTAGAGGTGAGCTAGGTTGGGATAAGCTAAGCTAAACTAGGCTAGAGTAGTCTAGAGTTGAGTAGAGTAGAGTAGAGTTGAGTAGAGTAGAGTAGAGTTGAGTAGAGTAGAGTAGAGCAAAGCAGAGTAGAGAAGAGCAGAGTAGAGCATAGCAAAGTAGAGTAGAGCAGAGCAAAGCAAAGAAAAAAAGTAGAGTAGAATATAGTATAGTAGAAAAAATCTGAGTAGAGCAAAGCAGAGAAGAGTAGAGCATAACAGAGTGGAGCAGAGCTAAGTTAGGCTAATCTAGGCTTGGTTAATATATAGTAGAGTAGAGTAGAGTACAATAGAATAGAGTATAGTAGAGTAGAGTAGAGCTAGGTTAGGCTACGTTAGAGTAGAGTAGAGTAAAGTAAAGTAGAGTAGAGTAGAGCTACATTTGGCTTGGCTAAGCTCGGCTAAGTTAGAGTGTAAAAAAGTAGAGTAGTGTAGAGTAAAGTAGAGCTATGTTAGGTTAGGCTAAGCTAGAGTGTAATAAAGGAGAGTAGAGTAGAGTTGAGCAATGTAAAGTAAAGCAGAGTAGGGTAGAGTAGAGCAAACCAAAGTAGAGCAAAGCAGAGCAAGGTTAGGCTAAGCTAGGCTAGGGTAGGCTAGAGCAGAGTAAAGAAGCACAGAGCTAGGATAGGCTAGGCTAGGCTAGATTAGAGTGGAGTTGAGTAGACTATAGTAATGTATAATATAGTAAAGTAAAGTAGAGTAGAGTAGAGTAGAGTAAAGTATAGTAGGGTAGAGTAGAGTATAGTAGAGTTAGGATTGGTTAGGCTAGGCTAAGCTATGCTATAGTAGAGTAGAGTAGAATAGCATAGAGAAGAGTAGAGTAGAACAGAGCTTGGTTAGGCAAGGATAGTCTAGGCTAGGCTAACCTAGAGTAGAGTATAGTGGAGTAGAGTAGAGCAGAGTAGAGAAGAGAAGAGCAGAGTAGAGCACAATAAAGCAGAGTTAAAAAAAGAAAGATAGGGTAGAGCAAAGCAAAGTAGAGTTGAGCAAAACATAGTAAAGCTAAGTTAGGCTAAGCTATATTAAGCTAGGAAAGGAGAGGTTAGGTTAGAGTAAAGTAGAGCAGAGTAGAGTAGAGTAGAGTATAGTAGAGTAAAGTAGAGTAGAGTGGAGTAAAGTTAGGTTAGGCAAGGCTAGGTTAGGCTAGAGTAGAATAGAGTAGAGCTAAGTTTGGTGTGGCTTGGCTAGGCTAGGCTAGGCTAGAGTTGAGTAAAGTATAATAAAATGGAGTAGAGCAGAGTAAAGTAGAACATAGTAAAGTAGAGTAGAGTAGAGAAGAGTTGAGTAGAGCAGAGTAGTGCAGAGCAGAGCAAAGCAAGGCAAATCTAAGCTAGAGTAGAGTTGAGTGGAGTTGAGTAGAGTAGACGAGAGTAGAGCAGAGCAGTGTAGAGTTGAATATAGTAGAGTAGAGTAGAGTAGAGCAATGTATAAAAATGCATAACAGAGTAGAGAAATGCATAGTAGAGTAGAGAAATGCATAGTAGAGTAGAGAAGAGTAGTGTAGAGCAGAGCAAAGCAGAGTAGAGTAGAGCATAGCTTTGTTAGGCAAGGCTAGGTTTTGCCAGGCTAGGTCAAGCTAACCTAGTCTTGAGTAGAGTAGAGTAGAGTGGAGTAGGATATAGCTAGGTTAGGTAAGCTAGGCTAGGCTTTGTTAGAATAGAGTGGAGTAGAGAAGAGCTAGGTTAGGTTAGGTTAGACTAGGGTAGAGGTTAGTTGTGTAAAGTTGAGTAAAGTAAAGCAGAGCTAGGTTAAGCTAGAATAGAGTAGAATAAGAACAGAAAAAAGACGAGCAGAGCCGAGTAGAGTCAAGAAAAACATAGTAGTGCAAGGTTAGGCTAAGCTATACTAAGCTAGGCTTGGCAAGGCAAGATTAGAGTAGAGTAAAGTAGAGTAGAGTAGAGTAGAGTATAGTAGAGTAAAGTAGAGTAGAGTATAGTATAATAGGGTATAGTAGAGTAGAGTAGAGTATAGTATAGTATGGTATAGTAGAGTAGAGTAAAGCTAAGTAATGCTAGGCTAGGTTAGGCTATTCTAGGCTAGAGTAGAGTAGAGTAGAGTAGAGTAGAGTATAGTAGAGCGAGGTTAGGTAAGACCTTGCTAGGCAAGGATAGTCTAGGCTAGGCTAGGTTAGAGATGAGTAAGGTATAGTAGAATAGAGTAGAGTACAGCTACGCAGAACAAAGTAGAGAAAAGCTGAGTAGAGTATAGTAGGGGAGAGCAGAGTAATATAGAGCAGAAAAGAGCAGAGGTAGGTTAGGCTCGACTAGGCTAGAGTAGAGTAGAGTAGAGTAGAGTAGAGTAGAGAAGAGTAGTGTTGAGTAGAGTAGAGAAGAGTAGAGTAGAGTAGAGTAGAGTAAAGTAGAGTAAAGTAGAGTAGAGCGAAGTAGAGAAGAGTAAAACTGAGTAGAAAAAAGTCAAGTAGAATAGAGCATAGCAGAGAGTAGAGCAAAGCAAAACAATGTATAGTAGAGCAGAGCAAGGTTACGTTAGGCTAGGCTATTCTAGGCTAGGTCAAGCAAGGCGTGAGTAGAGTAGAGTAGAGTAGAGCATAGTAGAGTAGAGCTATGTTAGGTTAGGCTAGGCTAGGCAAGAGTATAATTGTGTAGAGTAGAGTATAGTAGAGGAGAGTAGAGTAGATTAGAGTGGAGTAGAGTGGAGCAGAGTAGAAAAGAGCAGAGCTGAGCTAAGCAAAGCAAAGTAGAGTACAATAGAGAAGAGCATAATAGAGTAGAGTATAGTAGAGCTAAGCAAAGCTAGGTCAGGTTAGGTAAGGCTAGAGCATATTATAGTAGAGTAGAGTATAATAGAGTGAAGTTTTGTTAAGTTTGGCTAAACCAGGCTAAAGTAGAGAAAAATAGAGTAGAGTAGAGTAAAGTAGAGTATAGCAGAGTAGAAAAGAGCAGAGTAGAATAAAGTTTAGCAGATCAATGCAGAGCAGAGCATAGCATAGTAAAGCATAATAGAATAGAGTAGAGATAGGTTAGCCTAAGCTAGGCTCAGCTAGAGTAGAGTAGAGTAGAGCTAAGTTAGGCTAGGCTAGGCTAGGTTATAGTATAGCAAAGTAGAGTGGAGTAGACATTAGGAGAGTAAAGTAAAGTAGAGTAGAGCTAGGTTATGTTAAGCCAGGCTTGGTGAGGCTAGGCTAGGTTAGGCTAGGCTAGGACAGCATAGAGTTGAGTAGAGTAGAGTCAAGTAGACTAGAAAAGAAGCAAGGTTAGGCTAGGCTAGGCTAGAGTATAAAAGTGTAGAGTAGAGTAGAGTCAAGTAGAATAGAGCAGATAAGAGCAGAGCAGAGTAGAGTAGTGTAGAGCATTGAAGAGTAAGGTAGAGTAGAGTAGAGTATAGTAAAATAGAGTAGAGTAGAGTAGAGCTAGGTTAGGCAAGGTTAGCCTTAGGAAAGCTAGGGTAGGTTATGCTTGGCTAGAGTCGAGTAGAGTAGAGTAGTGTAGATTAGACTAGAGCTAGGTTAGCCAAGGCTAAGCTAGAGTGTAGTAGAGTAGAGTAGAGTAAAGTAGAGTAGAATAGAGCAAAGTAGAGTAGAGTAGAGTAGAGCATAGCTAAGGTGAGTAGGGCAGAGTAGAGCAGAGCAGTGTAGTTCTAAGTTAAGCTTGGCTAAACAAGGCTTGGCTATTATAGAGTAGAGAAGAGTAGGGTATAGTAGAGTATAGAAGTGTAAAGTTTTGTAGAGTAATACAGACCATATTGGAGCAGAGAAGAGCAAAGTTGTGTAGTATAAAGTAGAGCTAAGCTGAGCTGAGTAGAGTAGAGTTGAGCTTAGTAGAGTAGAGTAGAGAAGAGTAGAGTAGAGTAAAGCTGAGTAAATCAGAGTAGAGCAGAGTAGAGTGGAGTAGAGTAGAGTAGAGTGGAGTAGAGTAGAACAGAGTAGAGTAGAGTAGAGTAGGGCTGAGTTGAGTAGAACAGAGCAGAGTGGAGTGGAGCAAAGTAGAGTAGATCAGAGTAGATCAGAGCAGAGTAGAGCATTTGAAAGTAGAGTAGAATATAGCAGAGTAAACGAGAGGTAGGTTATGCTAGGGAAGGCTAGGCCAAGTTAGAGCAGAGTAGAGTAAAGTAGAGTAGAGTAGAGCAACGTCAGGTTAATCTTGGCTATGCTAGGCTAGGGTAGACTGGTTAGGCTCGGCTATGGTAAAGTAGAGTGGAGTAGAGTAGAGTAGAGTAGAGTAGAGTATAGTTAAGTTATGTTAGGCTAGGCTGGGGTAGGCTAGGATAAGCTAGAGTAAAGTGGAATAGAGTAGTGCTGAGTAGAGTAGAGTAGAGTAGAGCCAGGTTAGCTTTTGCTACCCAAAAGTATAATAAATTGTAGTAGAGTGGATTAATACATAACAGAGTAGAGAAAAGCAGACTAGAGTAGAGTAGTGCTAAGTTGGGCTATGCCAAGTTAGGCTAGGCTAGGCTAGAGTGGAGCTGAGTAGAGTAAAGTAGAGTAGAGTAGAGTATAGTATAGTAGAGTGAAGTAGAGTAAAGTTGAGCTAGGTTAAGTTAGGCTAGGTGAGGCTAAGCTAGGTTAGGCTTGGTCAGGCTAGGTTAGAGTGGAGTAGAGTTGAGTAGAGTGGAGTAAAGTAGAGTATAGCCAGGTTTGGTTAGGCTAGGCTAGGCTAAAGAAGAGTAGAATAGAGTAGAGTAGAGCATAATAGAGTATAGTAGAGTAGAGCAGAGCATAACAAAATAGAACAGAGCAGAGTAGAGCAGAGCAAAGTAGAGAAGAATATAGCAGAGCAGAGTAAAGCAGGGAAAGGTTTGGCTAGGCTAGGATATGCTGGGCTAGCCTAGGCTAGTGTAGAGTAATGTAGAGTAAGGCAGGGTAGAGTAGAGCTTGGATAGGTTAGGCTAGGCTTTGTTAGGTTAGACTCGCTAGGTTAAGCTAGGATAAACTTGGCTAAGCTAGAGTAGAGTAGAGTAGGATAGGGTAGAGCAGAGTAGGGCTATGTTAGACTAGGCTAGGTTAGGCTAAGTTAGAGTAGAGTTGAGTAGAGGAGAGTTGATTAAAGTAAAGTAAAGTAAAGCCAGGTTTGGTTAGGATCGGCTAAGCTTGGTTGGACTAGGGAATTCTTGGCTAGGCTAGAGTATAACAAAATAGAATAGAGTAGATTAGAGTATAGCTAGGTTAGGCTAAACTAAGCTAGAGTAGAGTAGAGAAGAATAGAGTAGAGTAGAGTAGACTAGAGCAGAGTAGAGCATAGTAGTGCAAGGCAGAGTAGAGTAGAGCAAAACAGAGTAGAGCAGAGCAGAGGTAAATTAGGCTAGACTTGGCTTGGCTATAATAAAGTAGAGTAGAGAAGAGTAAGGTTAGGCTATGCTATGCTAGGTTAGAATGGCTAGGTTAGGCAAGGCTGGAGTAGAGTGGAGTAGAGTAGAATAGTGCAGAGTAGAGTATTGCAGCATAGACGAGTAAAGCAGAGTAGAGTAGAGTAGAAGAGAGTAGAAAAGAGCAAAGCATAGTAGAGTTGAGTAAAATAAAGCAGAGTAGAGCTAGGTTAGGTTATGCTAGGCTAACTAATTCTAGGCAAGGTTAGAGTAGAGTAGAGTAAGGTAGAGTGGAGTTAAGTAGAGTATAGCAGAGCAAAACATAGTAAAGCAGAGTAGAGCAAAGTTGAGAAAAGCATAACAGAGCTATGTAGAGCAGAGTAGAGCTTTCTAGAGCATAACTGAGCAGTGATGAGTAGAGTAGAGAAGAGTAAAGTAGAGTAGAGTATAGTAGAGTAGAGCAGAGCAGAGTCGAGCAAAGTATAGTAGAGCAGAGCAAGGTTAGGCTAGGCTTGAGTAGAGTAAAGTAGAGTAAAGCAAGGTTAGGTTAGGCTAAGCTACTCTATAGCAGAGTAGAGCAAAGTACAGTAGAATAGAGTAGAGTAGAGTAAAGTAGAGAAGTGCAGAGCAAAGCAGAGTAGAGTAGAGTAGAGTTAGGTTAGGCTAGGCTAGGCTAAAATAGAATAAAGCTAGGTTAGATGAGACTATATTTGGTTAGAGTAGAATAGCATAGAGCAGAGTAAAGTGATTACAAAAGTGTAAAGTAAAGTAGAGTAGAGTTGGGTTAGGCTAGGCTAGAGTAGGCTAGCTAGGCTAGAGTAGAGTAGAATAGAGTAGAGGAGAGTATAATAGAGTGGTGTTACACCCCATTTTTTCCTAGGCTGATTTTTGGCATATATATTTTTTTTTTTTTACATATAGACAGCTCAGATCGTCCCATACCAACCTGAGTAGCCTACGAAAAACATAGGATATAACACATCATTACACACCTACTTTCCTTTAACAATGTGGATCCCATCTCCCAGGTACATCGTCAAATCAGGTTCATGACTCCTGAATTAACAGATGGACTCGCGCGATGTTACTCCTACTAGACCCAATACTCCTAACCCATACGGTAGGAGAACCGATCTAATAGAAGTCTGAACCCCCACGGTTAAGTTCCTTAGTCATGTAATGACCTCACCATCAAACAAAAAGATATATAACATCCTCAGATAAAATATGGCACTCCACACACCATACTCCAAGACAATAAGGTAAGACAGTAAATGGAAACTACATTACAAGAATAAGATCCAAGTCCAACAAGTGCAATATTGTCCAACCAGATACATAAGTCAGAATCACCCTCACATAATACCTGACATATGAGAATAACAATCTCATTAAATACATCCAACAGCAACAATCAACTAACCAGAATATCTCAGACAATCACAAATCAGATATCCTCCACAAGCCTGCTGACCACGATCCCACCTAATCTAGTAGCGTCAAGTCTGTCGAGCCACTGAAAATATATAATACAGGAATGAGCTACGCCCAGTAGGAAAGACAGCTAGTAAAACTCACATGCAAGAGAAGGATAATAGCAAAAATATAGGAATACAGCATAACAATGTAAGGTGGATAGGCACTCTCAGTCCCAGACTCCGACCAACCACAGTCCCCCTAGTCACACCAGAGTAGCTCTCCTCTGGGCTTCCAGGTAGCGTGCCAGTGGGAACGCCCATCTCGAAACACGCATGGCGCCTAAGCACCCGACACCGCAGCGTCTCTCGTCAATCAATCTCCTGGTGACTATAGACAGATCCAGTCACAAAATCTCTAGCCAACGTGAGACACCCCTGCCACCCTAAGGCGCGCAGGCCTACACACTTGGCTAGCCACTGCGAGACACCCCTGCCACCCTCAGGCGCGCAGGCCTACACACATGGACCAGGAGAGATCGACTCAGCCACTGTCCCAAAGAGTCCTCTACCAACAACTTCCATAGAAGCTCACGCCCCTACAGTCATTGCCAATCTCTAACTCCAAGATTCGGCAACATGTGTCCAGGTACAACAAGGCGCATACCAGTCCACATGTATACTGTGGAAGCTAAGTCTGAACCACATCATATAGGGTCTATAGTAGTCCGGTCCAGTATGCCAATCCATAAAATATGCCAACACTGAATAAACTGACTCAATCCATGCCGTTGCCATCAAAGCAACACAACTGTCAATTACTGACTGTTCTGGTAGCATCCATGTACCATACCTCTGTCTGACTGTTTCCAGCTGTACTGTCATCACTGATAACATTTTTCCCCACTTCAGGCAATTTTTTTCTTTACCCACGGATCTCCAGAATTTTCGAAATTTCTCATTACCAAATTTTCTGATTTTTCTTGAATTTTCCAAAATATAAATAATCCCTAAAACTCAATTATCGAATTTTCCTAAATTCGAAATATCAAATTTTGCATTTTATCCATTTTCCGAAATTCGGAATAATTTCCGAATTTAAAATTCCCCTATTCCATTATACCGCGCCGCACTTCCGTGAACCCGGTTCTCGCTGCCGGTTCGGCCTTCGCGCTGAGCCGAGAACCGCTTCTCACTGAACCGCGCCGAATCCCCTGAACCGGATCTCGCCACCGGTTCGGGCCTTCGCGCTGAACCAAACCCCGCCGGTCGAAGTTATTAATCCGAAATTCGGCTGACGCTTAATATATAATATTAATAATTGATATAATTATTCTCTTAATAAATCAACTAATCCCTAATTAACCCTTAATTCGTCTCCTTCCTTCGCCCGTCGTCCGCGAAACCCTAGCCGCCGCCATCGCCGACCAATACGATCCTTCCGTCGATTTCCGGCGACTGCGAACAAGGAGAACATGTTCGTACTATCCTAACGTTCCAATAATGCCGCTAATTTCCTAAGGTTTAAATCAAAATTTTCCCCGAGCAATTTCGTCCATGCTCAGGTAGCAGTTTGCAAAATAATACTTGTTTTAATTTGCTAAATATCTAATTTAAAATCTTAATTTCCTACCTCAAAGACGCCGGCGACGGTGAACCTCGTCCGCAGCTCGCCGCAGCTCCTCACCGAACGAACCCGGTATCAATCGACTCTCCTCGGTCCCGTGAATCTCCAGGCACAAAAAGCCCCTTGCCAGGCCGCCGGAATCACGCGCCGTACGCCGGAAAACTTCCTCTCTATCGGTCGGTCGAACGAAACCCTAATCGTTCGCGAGGGTTTTATATTCCTGGCCGACACGGTGAAAACGCGTTACGCACCGTTGACACGCTTTCGACACGGTAAGCACCCGATACGCGCTGTCGACACGCTATCGACACGGTAAGCACTCGATCAGCCGGTTCAATCCCAACCGTCGATCACGACCGTCCAATCCGCTTATCAGAACGCACGCGCAAATTCACTCGGCGAACCGCCTCCGCCTCCGCTGAACCGTTCTGGTCCGGTTCACGCGCGGTAAAAAAAACCAATTTCATGTTTAATTTAAATGGATTTTCGAATTTCTAAAAATCCAATAAATATAATTAAACAGGGAAAATTACTTAAAATTTTCCTCGGTGCTCCGGAAAATCCCCAGAAATTTCAGAAATTCCAATAGCCTGCAATTGAGCTTCTGGCTCATCCTACTGTCGATCTGAAATCATCCAAGCCAAAAATTAATTTATTAAAGATTAACATAAAAATTTTTACTGGGTATAACAAGTGGAGTAGAGCAGAGCAAAGCAGCAGAGTAGAGGAGAGGAGAGGAGAGGAAAGGAGAGAGAGCTTAGTAGAGTAGAGTAGAGCATAATAGAGTGGACCAGAGTAGAGTAGATAAAAGCATAACAGAGTAGAGTAGAGTGAGTAGATAGAGCTAGGTTAGGCTAGGCTAGGAAGGTTAGCATAGCCTAGGCTAGGCTAGGCGAGGATAGGTTAGAGTAGAGTAGAGAAGAGTGGAGTAAAGTAAGGTAGAGTAGAGTAGATTATAGTTGAGTAGAGTAAACTAGAGTAGAATATAATAAAGTAGAGTAAAGATAGGTTAGGCTATGCTAGGCTAGAGTATAGTTTAGTAGAGGAGAGTTAAGCAGCATAAAAAAGAGTATAGCAAAGTAGAGAAGAATAGAGTGGAGCAAAGCATAGTAGAATAGAGCAGATAAGAGTTGAGCAGAGCTGAGTAGAGCTAGGATAGGCTAGGCTAGGCTAAGTTAGACTAGGCTGGTCTAAGTTAGATTGAGTAGAGTAGTGTAGGGTTAGCCTAGGCTTGGCTAGGCTAGGCTAAACTATGCTAGAGTAGACTACAGTAGAGTATAGTAGAGTTGAGTATAGTAGAACTGTGTAGAGTATAGCAGAATAGAGCAGAGCAGAGTGGAGCAGAGTAGAGTAGAGCAGAGCAGAGCAAAGCTGAGGTGAGCTAGGTTAGGCTAGGCTAAGCAAGGCTAGGTTATTGCAGAGTAGAGTAGTGTAGAGTAAAGTAGAGTAGAGTAAGGTAGAGTAGAACAATCTTGATTGAAAAAAATACCATGACTTCGATCTTTTTCAAGAAAATCATCACGTAATAAATCAACAAAACCCAAAGTGAGCTCACACTCGCCCTCCAGTTTACTTACTATTGTACCAGCGTGAATATGATCTCCCCCAAAAAAGCTGGGCTAAGTTTTATTAAACTAGGCTAGGCTAAGCTAGGTTTGCTAGGCTAGACTTTTAGAGAAGAGTAGAGAAAAGTAGAGCTAGGTTAGGCCAGGCTAGGTTAGGCTAAATAGAGTAAAGTAGAGTAGAGTAGAGTAGAGTAGAGTAGAGTATAGCAAAGTAGAGCAAAAAAAAGCAGTGTAGAGTAGAGTAGAGATAAGTAGAGCAGAGTAGCATAATATAGAGTAGAGTAGAGCAGAGCAAAGCAAAGCAGAGTAGAGGAGAGTAGAGTAAAGAAGAGAAAAGTATGACAAAGTAGAGTTGAGCAAAGCAGAGTAGAGCAGAGCTAGGTTAGGCTAGGCTAGAGTAGAGTAGAGTACAATTGGGTCGAGTAAAGTAGAGTAAATCTAAATTAGGCTAGGCTTGGCTTGGCAAGGGAAAGCTAGGATAGGTTAGGCTAGGTTAGAGTAGAGTAGAGTGGTCTAAAGTAGAGTGGAGTAGAGCTAGTTTAGGCGAGTTTGGGCAATGCGAAGCTAAGCTTGGCAAGAGTAAAGTAGAGTAGAGTAAAGTAGAGCAGAGTAGAGGAGAGTAGAGTATATATGAGTTGAATAGAGAAAAGTAGAGCAGTGCAGAGTATAATAAAGTAGAGCATAGTAAAGTAGAGTAGAGCAAAGCAGAGATCGATTAAGCTAGACTAGGCTAGGCTAGAGTACAGTTGAGTAGAGCATGGATAGGCTAGGCTTGGCTAGGTTGAAGTAAAGCAAAGTAGAGTAGAGTAGACTAGACTAGACTTGAGTAGAGTAGAGTAAAGTAGAGCTATGCTAGGCTAGGCTAGACTTGAGTAGAGTAGAGTAGAGTAGAGTAAAGTAGAGTAGAGTAGAGCATAATAGAGTACAGTAAAGTAGGGCTAGATTAGGCTAAGCTAGGCTACAATATATTAGAGTAGAGTAGAGTAGAGTTGAGTAGAGCAAAGCAGAGTGGAGCAGAGATGAGTAGAACAGAGCAGAGTAGAATAGAGTAGAGTAGAGCAAACTAGATCAAAGTAGAGTAATGCAAAGTAGAGCAAAAAAGAGTAGACTAAAGCCTTCAGAGCATAGCAGAGTAGAGCTAGGTTAGGCTAGGTTAAGCAAGGCTAGTCCAGAGTAGAGTAGAGTATAGCTAGGTTATGATAAGCTAGGTTAGGCTAGGTTATAGTAAAGTAGAGTAGAGTAGAGTAGAGCTTTGTTTGGGTAGGCTAGGCAAGGCTAGGTTAGTCTAGTCTAGCTAGAGTAGAGTAGAATAGAGTAGAGTAGAGAATAGTAGAGCTTGGTTAGGCTAGGCTACGCTAGGCTAGAGTGCAATAGAGTAGAGCATAGTAGGGTAAAGTAGTGCAGAGCTGAGCAAAGTAGAGTAGAATAAAAGCAAAGTATAGCAAAGAAGAGTAGAGTAGAGCAAAGAAAAATAGAGCAGAATAGAGCAGAGTAGAGTAGAGTAGAGTAGAGCTAGGTTAGTCTAGGCTAGACTAAGCTAAGCTATAGTAGAGTATGATAGAGTAGGGTTATATTATGCTTGGTTCGAGTAGTGTAGAGTAATGTAAAGTAGAGTAGAATGGAGTAAAGTAGAGTAGAGCAAGGTTAGGATAGGCTAAGCTAGGATAGGTAGAGGTAGGCTAGGCTAAGCTAGGATAGCATGTAGTAGAGTAGATTAGAGTAGTGTGGAGTAGAGTTGAGTAGAGTATAGTGGAGTAGAGTAGAGTAGAGCTCAGTTAGGCTAGGTTAAGCTAGGCTAGAGTATAATAGAGTATAATAGAATAGAGTAAAGCAGAGTAGAGTAAACAAAGTAGAGCAGAGTAGAGTAGAATATAGTAGAGAAGAGTAGAGTAGAGTACAGAAGAGCAGAGCAGAGCATAGTAGAGTATAGTATAAATGAGCTGAGTGGAGTAGAGTAGAGCTAATTTAGGCTAAGCTATGCTAGGAAAGGTTAGAGTAGCATAGAGTAGAGTAGACTAGAGTATAGTATAGTATAGTGGAGTAGAGTAGAGTAGAGCTAGGTTTTGCTAGGCTGAGATAGGCTGGAGTAGAGTATAGTAAAGTAGAGTAGAGTAGAGTAAAGTAGAGTAGAGCGGAATAGTATAGAGTAGAATAGAGGAGGGCAAAGTAGAGTAGAGTACAGTAGAGTAGTGTAGAGCATAGTAAAGAAGAGAAAAGTAGAGCAGAGTAGAACATAGTAGAGTAGAGTCGAGTAGAGGAAAGTAGAGCAAGGCAGAGCAGAGTGGAGTAGAGTAGAGAACTAGGTTAGGCTAGGTTAGGATTGGCTAGAGTAGAGTAAAGCTAGGTTAGGCTAGGCTAGGCTAAGCAAGGTTAGAGTAGAAGGGACTAGAGTAGAATAGAGTAGAGTAGTGTAAGGTAGAGTAGAGTAGACTAGAGTAAAGTAGAGTAGAGTAGAGTAAAATAGAGTGGAGCATAGCTAGGTTAAGCTTGGATAGGATAGGCTTGGCTATCATAGGCTAGGCTAAGCTTGGCTAGAGTAGAGTAGAGTAGAATTAAGTAGAGTAGAGCTAAATTAAGCAAGGTTAGGGTACGTTAAAATAGGCTAGAGTAGAGAAGAGTAAAGTAGAGAAAAGCAAAGCAAAGCAAAGGAGAGTAGAGCTTAGCAAAGTAGAGCAAAGCAGAGAAGTTAAGAGTAGAGCAGAGCAGAGTAAAGTAGAGCAGAGTAAAGTAGTGTGGGGTCGACCAAGAAAGAGCAGAGTAGAGAAGAGCAGAGCAGAGTAGAGTAGAGCTAGGTTACGCTAAGCTAGGCTAAGTTAGGCTAGGCTAGAGTAGAGTAGAGCTAGGTTAGGCTTGGTTATAGTAGAGTATAGTAGACTAGAGAAGAGTAGAGCATGGTTTGGCTAGGCTAAGTTAGGCTAGGCAAGGTAAGTTATTCTAGGCTTGGCTAGAGCATGGTAGAGTAGAGTAAAGAAGATTAGAGTAAAATAATGTAAGGCAAGGCTAGGATAGAGTACAATAGAGTAGAGTAGAGTAGAGTAAAGTAGAGCATTACAGAGTAGGGCAGAGCAAAAAAGAGTGGACTAGAGTTCAGCACAGTAGAGCAGAGTAGAGAAGAGCAGAGCAGAGTAGAGTAGAGTAGAACAGACCGAAGTAGAGCAAGGTTAGGCTAAGCAAAACTAGGTTAGGCAAAGCAAGGCGAGGCAAGGCTCGTATAAGCTATGTTAGAGTAGAGCAAAGTAAAGTAGAGTTTAGTAGAGTAGAGTAGAGTAAAGTATAATAGATTAGAGTAAAGTAAAGCAGAGCAGAGTTAGGTTATGCTAGGCTAGGCTAGGCTTGGCTAGGATAGGCTAGGATAAGCAAGGCTAGAGTAAAGTAGAGTAGAGTAGAGTAGATCTTGGTTAGGCTAGGCTAGGCTTGGCGAAGAAAAGCTAGAGTAGAGTATAGTAAAGTAGAGTAGAATAGAGCAGAGTAGAGTAAAGCAGAGCAGAGCAAAGCAGAGCAAAGATAAGCAAAGTAGAGTAATGAAGAGCAGAGTAGAGTAGAGTAGAGTAGAGCAGAGCATAATAGAAAAGAGTAGGGTGGAGTAAGGAAGAGGAAGGTAGAGTAAAGTAGAGCTAGGTTATGTTAAGCTAAGCTAAGAGAGGCTAGGCTAGGCTAGGTTAGAGTAGAGCAGAGTAGAGTAGAGTAGAGTAGAGTAGAATAGAGTAGAGTAGACTAGAGTAAAGTAAAGTAGAGTAGGATAGAGTAGAGTATAGTATACTATTGTATAGTAGTGTAAAGTAGAGTAGAGTAGAGTAAAGTAGAGAAGAGCTAGGTTAGGTTAGGCTAGGATAGGCTAGCCTATAATATAGTAGAGAAGAGTAGAGAAGAGTAGAGTAGAGTAGAGCAAAGAAGTGTAGAATAAAGTAGAGTAGAGCAGAGTAGAGTAGTGCAAAGCAGAGTAGGGTAGAGTAGAGTTGAGTAGAGAAGAGCTGAGGTAGGTTAGGCTAGGATAGGCTAGGTTAGGCTAGGCTAGACTAGGGTAGGCTAGAGCTAGGTTAGGACAGGCTAGGTTAGGCTAGGTTAGAGTAAAGTAGAGTAGAGTATAGTAAAGTAGAGTAGAGTAATGTAAAGAACTGTAGAGTAAAGTATAGTAGAGTAGAGCTAGGTTATGCTAGGCTAGGCAAGGTTAGGCTAGAGTAATGTAGAGTAGAGTAGAGTAGAATAGAGTAGAGTAGAGTAGAGTAAACTAGAGTAAAGTATATCTAAGTTAGGTTAGGCTAAGATATGCTAGGTAGGCTAGCCTTAGCTAGGCTAAAGTTTAATAGAGTATAGTAGTGTAGGGTAGAGTAGAGTAGAGTAGAGTAGAATATAGCTAGGTTAGGTTAGGCTAAGATAGGCTAGGTTAGGGTAAGCTAGGGTAGGCTAGAGTAGAGTAGAGTTGAGTGGATTAGAGGAGAGTAGTGTACAGTGGAGTAAAGTAGAGTAGAGTAGAATAGAGAACAATAGATTAGAGTTAGGTTAGGCTGGGTTAGGCTAGAGTAGAGTATAGTGGAGTAGAGTAGAGTAGAATAGAGCAGAGTATAGAAGAGTAGAGCAGAGCAGAGTAGAGTGGAGGAAAGTAGAGCAGTATAGAGCAGATCAAAGAAGAGCAAAGTAGAGTAGAGTATTATAGAGCAAAGCTAGGCAAGGCTAGGTTAGGATAAGTTAGGCTAGAGTAGAGTAGAGTTAGGTTGGGCTAGGCTTGGCTAGGTTTGAGTAGAGCAGAGTAGAGTAGAGTAGAGTAGAGGAGAGTACAGTAGAGCTAGGTTAGGCTAGACTAAGCTAAATTGAAGTAGATTAGAGTAGAATAGAGTAAAATAGAGCTAGGTTAGGCATGGCAAAGCTCAGTTAGGCTAGAGTAGAGTAGAGTAGGGTAGAGTAGAATAGTATAGAGTGGAGAAGAGTAGAGTAGGGCAGAGTAGAGTAGAGTAGAGTAGAGTAGAGCAGAGTAGATTAGTGTAGAATAGAGCTAAATTAGGCTAAGCTAGGTTAGAGCATAACAGACTAGAGCTAAAATGAGCAGAGCAGAACAAAGCATAGTAGAGCAGAGCTATACAGAGTAGAGTTATGCAGAGCAAAGCAAAATAGAGTAGAGTAGAGCTAGGTTTAGCAAGCTAAGCTAGGTTATAGTAGAGAAGAGTAGGGTAGAGTATAGCAGAGTATAGTAGAGCAGAATAGAGTATAGCATAGCAGAGCAGAGTAGAGCAGAGATGAGCAAAATAGAGTAGAGTAAAGTAAAGTAGAGCAAAAAAGAGCAGAATAGAATTGGGTTAGCCTAGGCTAGGCTAGGTTAGGCTTGGCTTGGCTAGGCTAGGTTATGTTGGAGTAGAGTAGATTAGAGTAGAGTAGAGCTATGTTAGGCTAGGCTAGGCTAGGTTTGAGTAGAGTAGAGTAGAGTAGAGTGGAGTGGAGTAGAGTAGAGTATTGCAGAGTAGAGTAGAGTAGCATAGAGTAGAGTAGAGTAGAGTATAGTATAGTAGAGTTGAGTAGAGTAGAGTAGAGCTAGGTTTTGCTATGCTAGGCTAGGCTTGCACAGAGTAGAGTACAATAAGGAAGAATAAAGTAGAGTAGAGTAGAGCTCAATTATGCTAACCAAGGCTAGAGTAGAGCAGAGTAGCTCAGAGCAAAACAAATTAGGGCAGAGTAGAGTAGAGCAGAGTAGAGTGGTGAAGAGTAGAGTAGAGTAGAATAGAGTAGAGCAGGATAGAATAGAGCAGAGCAGAGTAAAGTAAAGCAAAGTAGAGTAGAGTAGAGTTTGGTTAGGTTAATCTAGGCTAGGCTTGGCTAAGCTAGCCTAGGTTAGAGTAGAGTAGAGTAGAGTAAATTAGAATAGACTAAAGTAGTACAAAATAGAGTAGAGTATAGTATAGTAAAGTAGAGTGGAGCTAGGTTAGGCTAGGCTAAGCTGGACAATAATAGAGTAGAGCAATGTTTGGCTGGGCTAGGCTAGGCTAAGTTAGAGTAGAATAGAGTAGAATCAAGTAAAGTAGTGTAAAGCAAGGTTAGGCTAGGCTAGGCTAAGCTAAGCTAGGGTAGGCTAGGCTAGGCTAAGCTAAGCTAAGGTAGGACTAGGCTAGGCTAAGATAGAGTAGAGTAGAGTATAGTAATGTAGTATAAAGTAGAGCATAGAAGAGCTATGTTAGGCTGGGTATGCTAAACTAGGCTAGAGAAAAGAAGAGTACAGTAGAGCAGAGTAGAGCAGAGCAGAGTAGAGAAAAGTAATGTAGAGTAGAGCAAAGTATAGCAGAGCATAACAGAGCAGAGCACACCAAAGTAGAGTAGAGTAGAGAAGAGCAGAGAAGAGCAAGGCTTAGCAAAGCAGAGTAGAGTAGAGGAGAGCAGAGTATAGGAAGGTTAGGCAAGGCTAAGCTAGAGTAGAGTAGAGATTGGTTGGGCTTGGCTATGCTAGGCTAGGTTTGAGTCGAGTAGAGTAAAGTAGAGTACTATAGAGTAGAGTTGAGGAAAGAATAGAGCTAGGTTAGGCTAGGCTAAGGTTGGCTAGGTAAGTTTAGGCTAGGCTAAAAGAAAGTAGAGTAGAGAAGACTATGGTAGAGTAGAATAGAGTAAAGTAGAGCTAAATTAGGAATGACGAGCCTAGGCTAGTCTAGAGTAGAGTAGAGTAGAGTAGAGTAGTGTTGAGTAGAGCAGAGTAGAGTAGAGCATAGTAGAGTAGAGCATAGTAGAGTAGTATAGAGCAAAGCAGAGTTGAGCAGAGTAGATTAGAGTTGAGCAGTGTAGAACAGAGCAGAACTAGGTTAGGCTAGGCTATGCTAGAGCATAGTAGAGTAGGGCTAGGTCAAGCTAGGTTAGGCTAGGCTAGGTTAGAGTAAAGTGAAGATGATTAGAGTGAAGTAAAGTAAAGAAGAGTAGAGTAGAGTAGAGTAGACCAGAGCAGAGTAGAGCAGGGCTAGATTAGGCTAGGTTAGGCTAGCAGGGCTAGGCTATAGTAGAGTAGAGTTAAGTTTGGCTAGGATAGGCTAGGCTAGGTTAGAGCAGAATAGAGTAGAGTAGAGTGGAGTAGTGTAGAGTAGAGTGGAGAAGAGCTAGGTTAGGTTATGCTAAGCTTGGCTAAGTTAGGCTAGGATAGGCTAAGCTAAGCTAGGCTAGAGTAGAGTAGAGTAGAGCTGAGTAGAGTAGAGCTGAGTAGAGTAGAGTAGATTAGAGTAGAGTAGAGCTTGATTAGGCTTGGCTAGGCTAGGCTAGACTAGGCTAGGTTAGAGTATAATAGAGTAGAGTAGAGTAAAGTAGAGCAAAATAGAGCAGAGTAGAGAAGAGTAGAGAATAACAAAGCAAAATAAAGAAAAGTAGAGCAGAGCAGAGTAGAGCTAAGTTAGGCTAGGCTAAAGTAAAATAGAGTAGAGCTAGGTTAGGCTTGGCTAGGCTTGAGTAGAGTAGAGTTTGGCTCGGTTAGGCTAGGCTAAGGTAAACTTAGCTAGGATTGGGTAAACTAAAGTAAAGAAGTGTAGAGTAGGGTAAAGTAGAGAAGAATAGAGTAGAGTAGAGCTCAGTTAGGTTAGGTTAGGCTAGGCTAGGCTAGTACAGTGTAGAGTAGAGGAGAGCAGAGGAAAGCAGAGTAGAGCAGGACAAAGTAGAGCAAAACGAAGTAGAGCAGAGTAGAGTGTAGTTGAGAAGAGAAAGGTAGTGTATAGTAGAGAAGAGCACAACTTAGTAGAGAAGAGCATAGTAGAGTAGAGTAGAGTAGAGTAGAGCCTAGGTGAGGGTAGGTTAGGCTAGGTAAGAGTAGAGTAGCGCAGGTTAAGACAGAGTATAGCAAGGCCAGGCTAGGCTAGGTAAGGTTAGGTTAAGCTAAGCAAGGTTAGGCTACAGTAGAGTAGCATAGAGCTAAGTTAGGCTTAGCTGGGCTAAAGTAGAATAAAATAGAGTAGAGTTGTATAGAGTAAAGTAGAGTAGAGTAAAGTAAAGCTAGGCTAGGTTAGGTGAGGTTATGTTAGGATAGGTTAGGCTAGGCCGGGCAAAGCTAGGCTAAGATAGGCTAGGCTACACTAGGCTTAGGTAGGTTAGGCTAGGGTAAGCTAGAGTCTGGTATAGTAGAGTAGATTAATGTAGAGTTAAGTAGAGTATAGTAAAGTTGGGTAAGGTTGGGCTAGCTTAGGCTTGGCTAAGCTAGGCTAGGCTGGGATAGGCTAGAGTAGAGTAAAGTTGAGAAGTAGAAAACTATGATAGGGTTAGCTAGGTTTGAGTAGAATAAAATAAAGTAGAGTAGAGTAAGGCTAAGCTAGGTTTGGTGAGGTTAGGCAAGGCTATGCTAGGCTAGCCTATATAAAGTAGTGTAAAGTATGGTAGAGTAGAGTATAGTATGACTATGCTAAGTTTGGTTAGGTTAGACTAGATAGGTTAGGCAAGGCTAAGTTAGGTTAGGGTAGAGTAGAGTAGAGTAGAGTGGCATAAAGCTAAGTTAGGCTTAGCTAGGCTTGAGTTGAATAAGATAAAGTATAGTAGAGTAGAGCTAAGTAGAGTAAGGTTAGGGTAGGCTTGGCAAGGTTAGGTCAGGCAAGGCTAGGCTAGAGTATAGTACTGTTTGATAGAGTAGAGTATAATAAGGTTGGGCTAGGCTAGGTTAAGTTAAGCTAGAGTGGAGTAGAGTGGAGCAGTGGAGCATATAGCTAAGTTAGGCTTAGCTAGGCTGGTGTAGAATAAAATAGAGTAGGGTCCAGTAGAGTAAAGTGGAGTAGCGTAAGGCTAGGCTAAGCAAGACGAGGTTAGGTTAGGAAAGATTAGGTTAGGCTAGGTTATGCTAGGCTAAGCAAGGCTAGGTTAGGCTAGGCTAGGCAAGGTTAGGCTATGCTAGGATAGGTTAAGCAAGAGTAGAGTAGAGTAGAGTAGAGTAAAGTATAGTAGAGCAGAATAGAGTAGAGTAAAATATAATAAGGCTTGGTAAAGCTATGCTATTCTAAGTTTACCTAGAGTAGAGTAGAGTAGCATAAAGCTAAGTTAGGCTTAACTCGTCTAGTGTAGAACAAAATAGATCAGAGTAGATTAGAGTAAGGCTAGGCTAGGCTAAGTGAGGTTAATTTAGGTTAGGATAGGTTATGTTAGGCTAGGCTTGGTGAGGTTAGAGTGGGGCATGGTAGAGTAGAGTAGAGTAGAGAAAAGTAGAGCAGGGTGGAGTAGAGTAGAGTGGAGTATAGTATAATAGAGTATAGAAGAGTAAAATAGAGTAGAGTAGAGTAGAGTATAGAAGAGTATAGTAGAGCAGAGTAGAGTAGAGTAAAATAAAGTAGGATTGAGCTATGTTAGGCTTAGTAAGGCTAGTATAAAATAAATAGAGTAAAGTAGAGTGGTGTAGATTAAGACTAGTTTAAGCTAGGCTAGGCTAGAGTAGAGTAGACTAGAGTAGGGTAGAGTAGAGTATAGTAAGGCTTGGCTAGGCTAGGCTTGGTCATGTTAGAGTAGAATAGAGTAAAGAAGAGTAGAATAGAGCTAAGTTAGGGTTACCTTGGCTAGAGTAGAATAAAATAGAGAAGAGTATAGTAGAGTATAGCAGAGTAGAGCAAGGCTAGGCTAGACTAGGCAAGGTTAGGCTAGGCTAGGCAAGAGTAGAGTAGGGTATAGTAGAGTATAGTAAGGATGGGCTAGGCTAGGCTAGGTTAGGCTAGACTAGATTAGGATGGGCTATGTTAGGCTAGAGTAGAGCACAGTGGCATAGAGCTAAGTCAGTCTTAGCTAAGCTAAAGTAGAATAAAATAGAGTATAGTAGAGTAGAGTAGAGTAGAGTATAGAAGAAAAAGGCTAGGTTAGGTTAGGCAAGGATTGGTTCGGATAAGTTAGGCTTGGCACTTTTAGGTGAGGCTAGACTAGGCTATAGTAGAGTAGAATAGAGTAGCATAGGGCTAAGTTAGGCTTATCTAGGCTAAAGTAGAGTAAAATAGAGTAGAATAGAGTAGAGTAGAGTAGAGTAAGACTCAGTTAAGCTAGGTGAGGTTAGATTAGGTTTGGCTAAACTTGTTTAGGCTGGGCTAGGTTCGAGTAGGGTATGTTAGAGTAGAGTAGAGTAGAGCAGAGTAGAGTGGAGTAGAGTAGAGTAGAGTGGAATAGAGGAGAGCAAAGTAGAGTAAATAAAAGCATAGTAGAGCAAAGCTAGGTTAAGTTAAGTGAGGTTAGGTTAAGTGAGGCTAGGCTAGAGGAGAGCAGAGAAGAGCTAGGTTAGGCTAAGCAAGGCTAGGCTATGTTAGAGTAAAGAAGAGTAGAGGGGACTAGAGTAGATTATAGTAGAGTAGAGCAGAGTTAGGCTAGGCTAGGCTAGGCAAGAGTAAAGTTGAGTAGAGTAGAGTAAAGTGGAGTAGAATAGAGCTCAATTATACTAGGCTAGGCTAGAGTAGGGTAGAGTATAGTGGAATACAGTAGAGTAGAGTAGAATAAAGCAAGGTATAGAAGAGCAGAGTGGTGTAGAGAAGAGTATAACAGAAAAGAGAAGAGAAGAGCGGAGTAGAGCAGAGCAGAGAAGAGTGGAGTATAAGAGAGCATAGATAAATAATTTTAGGTATGGCTAGGCTAAGCTGGGCTAGGCTAGGCTCAGCTAGGTTAGAGTAGAGTTTAGAAGAGTAGAGTAGAGCAGAGTAGAGTAGAGTAAAGTAGAGTAGAGTAGAGCAAAGCAGAGCTGAGCTGAATAGAGCTAGGTAAGGCAAGGTTAGCTAAGCTAGGCTAAGCTAGACTGGAGTAGAGTAGAGCTTGGTAGGCTAGGCAAGGCTAGGCTTTGTTAGAGTAGAGTAATGTAGAGTAGAGTAAAGTAGAGTAAGGTAGGGTAGAGTAAAACTAGGGTAGGCTAGGTTAGGCTCGACTAGCCTAAGCTAACCTATAGTAGAGTAGAGTAGGGTAAAGCAGAATAGCTTGGTTAGGGTAGGCTAGAGTACAATAACATAGAGTAGAGTGGAGAAGAGTAGAACAGAGTAAGGTAGAGTAAAGAAAAGTAGAGCAGAGTGGAGTAGAGTAGAGTAAAGAAGTGAAAAGCAAAGTAGAGCATAGTAGAGTAGAACAGAGCTCGGTTAGTTATGATAAGCTAAGCTAAGCTAGGCTTGGGTAGGCTTGATTAGGCTAGGGTAGACTAAAGAGGTTATCATAGAGAAGAGTGGAGCAGTGTAGAGTAGAGTCGAGTTAAGTAGAGAAGAGAAAAGTAGAGCAGAGCAGAACAAAGCTGAGTAGAGCCGAGCCGAGCAAGTGTATAGTGCAATAGAGTAGAGTAGAGTATAGTAGAGTGCAATACAGTAGAGCAGAGTAGAGTAGAGCTAGGTTAGGTTAGGCTTGTCAAGGTTAGGTTAGAGTTGACTAGAGTAGTATAGAGTAGAGTAGAGTAAAATAGAGAAGTGTAGAGTAGAGGAGAGGAGAGCAAAGTAGAGCAGAATAGAGTAGAGCAAAGCAGAGTAGAGCAGAATAGAGTAGAGCAGAGTAGAGCAAGGTTAGGCTAAGCTAGGCAAGAGCAGAGTAGAGTAGAGAGAAGTTAGGCTAAGCTAGGGTAAACAAGGTTAGAGTAGAGAGAGTAGAGTAAAATAGAGTAGTGTAGAGTAGAGTTTAGTTGAGTTGAGTAGAGTAGAGCAGAGCAGAGTAAAGTAGAGTAGAGTTAGGTTAGGGTAAGCTAGGCTATGCTAAGCAAGGCTAGACTAGAGTAGAGTAGAGCTAAGTAGGCTGGGCTAGGCTAGGCTAGGTTAGAGTAGGGTATAGTAAAGTAGAGTGGTAGGCAAGAGTAGAGCAGAATAGAGTAGAGTAGAGTAAAGCAAGGTTAAGTTATGTTAGGCAAGCCTAGAGTACAATTGAGTAGAGGAGAGAAGAGTAGAGCAAAGTTGAACAGATCAAAGCAGAGTGAGGCAGAATATAGTAGAGTTGTAAAAAGTAGTGTGAAGCACAGTATCACAGAGCACAACTAGGTTAGGCTAGGCTAGAGTAGAGTAGAGCAGAGCTAGGTTAGGGTAGGCTAGGTTAGAGTAGAGTAGAGTAAAATAGAGTAGAGTAGAGTAGTGTAGAGTAGAGGAGAATAGAGTAGAGGAGAGGTAGGTTAGGATAGGCTAGACTAGGCTAGAGTTGAGCACAATATATTAAAGTAAAGTAGAGTTTAGCTCAATTAGGCTAGGCTAGGCTAGTTCGAGATGGGTAGAGTAGAGTTGAGTAGAGCTGAGCAGAGTAAAGCAGAGCTGAGTAGACTATAGCAGAGAAGATCAAAGTTGAGTAAAGTATAGCAGAGTATAGTAGAACATAGAAGATCAAAGCATAGTAGACTAGAGTAGAGCAGAGCAGAGTAGAGCTAGGTTAGGCTAAGCTAGGCTAGGCTAAGTTAATGTAGAGTAGAGTAGAGTATAGTAGAGTACAGTAGATTAGAGTATAGTAGAGTATAGTATAATAGAGTAGAGTAGAGTAGAGTAGAGCTAGGTTGATCTAGGCTAGGTAGGGCTAGCTTTGGTTAGACAAGGTTAGGCTATGCTTGATTAGATTAGAGTGGAGTATAATAGAGTAGGGCAATGTTAGGCTAGGCTAAAGTAGAGTGAGTAGAGTAGTGTAGAGCAGAGCAGAGAAAAGTAGTGCATAGCAGAGCAAAGCAGAGTGAACAAGAGCAAAGTAAAGCATGGTAGAGTAAAGTAGAGCAGAGTAGAATAGAGTAGAGTTGAGAAGAGAAAAGTAGAGCTAAGTTAGACCAGACTAGGCTAAGCTATGCTATGCTAAGGAAGTCTAGGCAAGAGTAGATTATGGTAGACTAGAGTAGAGTAGAGCTTGGTTAGGCTAAGCTAGGCTAACCTAAGCTAGGTTAGAGTGGAGTAGCATATGATAGAGTAGAGTAGAGTAGAGTAGAGTAGAGTAGAGCATAGTAGAGTAGAGTAGGGTAAAGCTAGGTTAGGCTTGGCTAAGTTAGAGTAGGCTAGGCTGGGCTAGGCTAGGCAAGAGTGGAGTAGAGAAGAGTAGAGTAGTGTAGAGTAGAGTTGAGCTAGGTTAAGCTAGGATAGGCTAGAGTATATAATAGCAAAATAAAGTAGAATAGAGCAGAGCAGAGTAGAGCAGAGTATAGTAGAGTAGGGTAGAGAAAAGTAAGGAAGAGTAGAGCAAAGTAGAGCAGAGTTGAGTTAGGTTAGGCTAGGCTAGAGTGGAGTAGAGTAGAGGAGTGTAGAGTAGAGCCAAGTATAACATAATAGAGTAGAGTAGAGTAGAATAGAGTAGAGTTAGGTTAGGCTAGGCTATGCATGTCTAGAGTAGAGTAGATTAGAGTAGAGTGTCATAGAGAAGAGTAGTATAGAGGAGCTCGATTAGGCTAAGCTATTATAGGCTAGGTTAAGCTATAATAGGGTGGAGTAGAGTAGTGTAGAACTGAGTAGAGAAGAGTAGAGAAGAGTAGTGTAAAGCAAAGCAGAGTAGAGTAAAGAAAAACAGAGTAAACTAGAGCAGAGCAAAGCATTGTGGAGCTAGGTTAGGCTAAGTTGTATTAGGTTAAGCTAGCATAGTCTAGGTTAGAGTATAGTAGAGTAGAGTAGAGAAGAATAGAGTATAAAATAGTATAGTATAGTAGAGTAGAGTAGGGCTAGGTTAGGCTAGGCTAAGTTAGGCTAGGCTAAGCTAAAGTAGAGTAAAGTAGAATAGAGTATAGTTAGGATAGGTTAGGCTTCACTAAGCTAGGTTAGGCTAGCAAAAGTTTAGTAGAGTATAATAGAGTATAGTAGAACAGAGCCTAGTAGAGATGAGTAGAGAAGAGTAGAGCAAAATAGAGTAGAGCAGAGCAGAGAAGAGCAGAGACAAGTAGACTAGAGTGGAGCAGATCAGAGTAGAGTAGAGTAGAGAAAAATAGAGCAGAGTAGAGTAGAGTAGAGTAGAGTAAAGTATAGTAAAGTAGAGTGAGGTTATTCTAGGCTAAGATATGTTATACTAGGCTAGAGTAGAGTAGAGTAGAGTTGAGTAGAGTAGAGTAGAGTAGAGCCGAGTAGAGTAAAGTAGGGCAGAGTAGTGTAGAGTAGAACGAAGTAGAGCAAAGCAGAGTAGAGTAGTGTAGCATAGAGTAGAGCATAGCAATCAAAGTTAGGCTAGGCTATGCTAGTTTAGGCAAGGCTAGGTTAGAGTAGAGTAGAGTAGGGTATAGTTAGGTTAGGCTAGTTTAGAGTAGAGTAGAGTATAACATAGTAAAGTAGAGTAGAGTATAGTAGAATAGAGCAGAGAAGAGTAGAGCAAAATATAGTAGAGCAGAGTAGAGAAGAGCAGAGACAAGTAGACTAGAGTGGAGCAAAGTAAAAGGGATTAGAGTATAATAGAGTAGACTAGGGTAGAGTTGACGATAATAAGGCTGGATAAGGCTTGGCCAGGTTAGGTTAGGCTAGGCTAGACTAGGTTAGGTTAGGCAAGAATAGAATATGGTAGAGTAGAGTCGTATAAAGCTTGGTGAAGCTTAGCTAGGCTGGAGTAGAACAAAATATAATGGAGTAGAGTAGGTTAGATTAAGGTCAGGCTAGGCTAGACAAGGTTAGGTTAGGCTGGGATAGGTTAGGCTAGGATAGGCTAAGCTAGGTTAGAGTAGGGCACGATAGAGTAGCGTAGAGCAAGGCTAGGTTAGACTAGGCAAGGTTAAGCTATGTTAAGAATGGCAAGGCTAGAGTAGAGTAGAGTAGTGTAGGGTAGAGTAGAGAATTATGAGGCTTGGCTAGGCTAGGCTTGGTGAGGCTACGCTAGTTGGGATAGAAAATGTTAGGCAAGAGTAAAGTAGAGTAGCATAGAGTTAAGTTAGTCATAAATAAGATAGAGTAGAATAAAATAGAGTATAGTAGAGTAGAGTTGAGTAGAGTAGAGTTGAGTAAGGCTAGGCTAGGCTAGGCGAGGTTAGGTTAGGATAGGTTAGGCTAAGCTAGGATAGGTAAGACAAGACAAGGCTAAAGTAGAGTAGAGTAGAGTAGCATAGGGCTAAGTTAGGCTTAGCTAGGTTAGAGCAGAATACAATAGAGTAATGTAGCATAGAGTAGAGTGAGACCCAGCTAGGATAGGTGAGGTTAGATTAGGTTAGGGTAAACAAGGTTAGGTTAGGCTAGGTTCGAGTAGGGTATGGTAGAGTAGAGCAGAGCAGTATAGAGCAGAGCAAAGTAGAGCATAGCAGAGTGGAGTGAATTGATCAGAGAAGAGTAGAGTAGAGTAGAGTAAAGTAAAGTAGAGTAGAGAAGAGCAAGGTTAGGCTAAGCTAGTCTAGGCTAGGCGAGAGTAGAATAGAGTAGAGAAGAGCTAGTTTTGGCTAGGCTAGACTAGGCTAGGTTAGAGTAGAGTAGATTAGAGTAGAGTACAGTAGAGTAGAGTAGAGTCGGGCTAAGCTAGGGTAGGCTAGGCTAAGAAGGAGTAGAGTCGAGTAGAGTCGAGTAGAGTGGAGTAGAGTCGACTATAATACAGTACAGTAGAGTAGAGTAGAGTAGAATAGAGCATAGCATAATAGAGTAGAGTAGCATAGAGAATAGTAGAGCAGAGCATAGAAAAGTATAGTAGAGTAGAGTAGAATAGAGTAGAGTAGAGTGGAGTAGAGTAGAGCAAAGATAAAAAGAGCTAGGTTAGGCTAGACTAGGCCAAGAGCAAAGCAGAGAAGAGTAGAGCTAGGTTAGGCTTTGTTAAGTTAGGCTAGGCTAAGCTAGACTAGAGTAGAGTATAGCTAGGTAGGGTAGGTAAGGCTAGGCTAGGTTAGAGTAGAGTGGAGCAGAGTAGAGTGGCGTAGAGTCGAGTTGAGTTAGGTTAGGCTAGGCTAGGCTAGAGTACAATAGAGTGGAGTAGATTAGAGTATAATATAGTAGAGTAAAGTAGAGTTAGGTTAGGCTAGGCTAGGCTAGGGTTGGCTAAGCTAAGCTAGGCTAGAGTAGAGTAGAGTAGCATAGAGAAGAGTAGAGTAGAGGAACTCGATTAGGCTGAGCTACTCTAGGCTAGGCTAGGTTAGAGTAGAGAATAATAGAGTTGTGTAGAGTAGAGCAAAGTAGAGTAGAGTAGAGAAGAGTAGAGTTGAGCAGAGTAGAGTGGAGTAAAGCAGAGAAAAGAAGAGCTAGGTTAGGCAAAGCTATATTAGGTTAGGCTAGGTTAGAGTAGAGTATAGTAGAGTAGAGTAGAGTAGAGTGTAGTATAGTATAGTATAGTAGACTAAAGTAGAGTAGAGTAAGGCTAGGTTAGGCTAGGCTAGACTAGATAAGAGTAGAGTAGAGTAAAAGTAGAGCTAGGTTAGGTTAGGTTAGGCCAGGCTAGGCTAGAGTTTAGTTGAGTATAATTGTGTAGAGTAGAGTAGAGTGGCATAGTAGAATAGAGAGGAGTAGAAAAGAGTAGAGTAGAGCAGAATATAGTAGGGAAAGTTAGAGCAGAGAAGAGTAGAGCAGAGTAGAGTAGAGTAGAGTAGAGTAGAGTGGAGCAGAGTAGAGAAAGTTTAAAAGGCTAGGCCATGCTAGGCTAGAGTAGAGTAGAGTATAGTAGGGTGGAGTAGAGGAGAGTAGAGAAGAGTAGAGTATAGTAGAGAAGAACAAAATATAGTAGAGCAAAGCAGAGTGCAATTAAGTAGAATAAATTTGAGAAAAATAGAGTAGAGTAGTGTAGAGATGCGTAGAGAAGAGTAGAATAGAGTAGAATAGGGAAGAGCAAGGTTAGGCTAGGTTAGGCAAGACTAGGCTAGAGTGTAGAAGAGTATAGTATAGCTTTGTTTGGCTAGGTTAGAGTAGAGTAGAATAAAGTAGAGTAGAGTAGAGAAGAGTATAGAAGAGTAGAGTAGAGTAGAGTAGGGCTAGGTTTGACTAGGCTAGGTTAGGGTAGGTTAGGCTAGGCTTTGCTAGGTTAGAGTAGAGTATTGTAAAGTAGAGTATAGTAGAGAGTTGAGTAGAGCTAGGTTAGGCTAGGCTATGGTAGAGTATAGTAGAGCAGAGTAGAGTAGAGCAGAGTTGAACAGAGCAGAGAAGAATAGAGCAAAATAGTAGAGAGTAGAGTTGAGCAGAGTTATGTTAGGCTAAGCTAATTTAGGTTAGAGTAGAGTAGAATGTAATAGAGTAGAGTAGAGTACAGTAGAGTTTAGTAGAGTAGAGTATAGTGGAGTAGTGTAGAGCTAGGTTAGGCTAAGCTAGAGTAGAGTAGAGTATAGCAGAGTAGAGTAGAGTATAATAGAGCAGAGCTTTGTTAGGCTAGGTTAGGCAAGGCTAAGGAAGGGTACAGTAGAGTAGCGTAGAGTAGAGCAGAGTAGCATATAGTAGAGATGAGCAGAGTGGAGCAGAGTAGAGAAAAGTAGAGTAGTGCAGAGCAAAGTAGAGTAGAGTAGAGTTGAGCTGAGTTGAGCTAGGCTAGGCTAAGCTAGGCTAGGTTAAAGTAAAGTAGAGTAAGGTAAAGTAGAGTAGAGTATAGTATGCTAGAGTAGAGCAGAGTAGAGTTAATTAAGGACAGGCTAGGCTGGGCTAGGTTAGGGTAGGATAGAGCAAAGTAGAGTAGAGTGTAGTGGAGTAGAGCTAAGTTAGGTTAGGAAAGGCTAGGCAAGGATAAGCTATGCTATGCCAGGCTAGGCTAGGCTTTGCTAAAGTAGAGTATGGTAGAGCAGAGTAGACTAGAGTAGAGTTGAGCAAAATAGATTAGAGTTTTGTGAAGCTGAGTTGAGTAGAGCAGAGCTAGGTTAGGCAAGGCTCGACTAGGCTAGAGTCGAGTAGAGTAGAGTAGAGCAAGGTTAGGATAGACTAGGCTACGCTAGGCTAAACTAAGCTAGAGTATAGAAGAGTAGAATAGAGTAGAGCAGCCGAGAGCCAAGCAGAGTAGAGTAGAGCAAAGTAGAGTAGAGGAAAGTAGAGTAGAGCAGGTTAGAGCATAGAAGAGTAGAGCAGAGCTAGGTTAGTGTAGGCTAGAATAGAGTTAAGTAGAGCTAAGTTATGTTAGGATAGGCTAGCCTACATTAGAGTAGAGTAGAGTAGAGTAGAGGAAATTAGAGTAGAGTAGGGTTGTGTAGAAAAAGACTAGGTTAGGATAGGTTAGGCAATGCTAGGTTTGAGTAGAGTGGAGAAGAGCTAAGTTAGGCTAAGCAAGGTTAGGGTAGAGTTGAGTAGTGTTGAGTAGAGTAAAGTTGAGTAGAGCTCGATTAAGCCAGGCTAGGCTAGGCTAGGTTAGAGTAAAGTAGTGTAGAGTGGAGTAGAGAAGAGTATAGTAGTGTAGAATAGAGTAGAGTAAAGTAGAGCAAGGTTAGGTTAGGCTAGGCTAGGTGAGGCTAGGCTAGGTGAGGCTAGGCTAGGTTAGGCTAAGCTAGGTTAGGGTACAGTCGAGTAGAGTAGTGTAGAGCTAGGTTAGGCTAGGGTAGGTTAGAGTAGAGCATTTTAGACTAGAGTAGAGTAGAGCAAAGCTAGGTTAGGCTAAGCAAGAGTATAGTAGAGTAGAGCAGAGTAAAGTAGAGTAGAGAAGAGTAGTGCAGACTAGAGCAGAGCAGAGCTAGGTTAGGCTAGGATAGGGTAAGCTGAACTGTGCTATGCTAGAGTAGAGTAGAGTAGGGTAGAGTAGAAAAGAGTAAAGCTAGGTTTGGCTAGGCTTGGTTGGGCTAAGCTAAGTTAGAGTAATGTATAATATAGTGGAGTACAGAAGAGTAGATTTGAGAAGAGTAGAGTAAAGTAGAGTAAGGTTAAGCTAGGTTATGAGAGCCTAGAGTATAATAATGTAAAGTAGAGTAGAGTAGAGTAGAGTAGAGTAGATTTGAGTTGAGTATGTTAGGCTAGGCTAAGCTAAGGTAGGCTAAACTAGGCTGAAGTAAAGTAGAGTAGAGAAGAGAAGAGTAGAGCAGAGCAAAGTAGAGAGAAGTAGAGTAGAGCAGAGTAGAGTGGAGTGGAGCAGAGCAGAGCAGACTAGAGTAGAGTTGATCTAGGTTAGGCTAGTCGAGGATAGGCTATAGTAGTGTAGAGTTATGTAGAGTACGACAAGGCTAGGGTAGGCTAGGTTAGCTTATAGTGGATAGGTTAGGCTAGTCTATGATAGGCTAAGCTACAGTAGAGTATAGTAGAGTAGTGCAAAGCAGAGTAGAGAAGAGCAAAGATAGTAGAGAAGAGCAGAGATTAGTAGTGTAGGAAAGAGTAGAGTAGAGTGGAGCAGAGCATAGTAGAGTAGAGTAGAGTTAGGTTAGGCTAAACTAGGCTAGGCTTGGTTCGAGTAGAGTAGAGTAGAGAAGAGTATAATAAAGTATATTAGAGTAGAGTAGAGAAGAGTAGTGTAAAGTAGAATAAAATAGAGTAAAGCAGGGAAGAGTAGAGTAGAGCAAAGCAAAGCAGAGCTATACAAAGTAGAGTAGAGCTAGGTTAGGTTAAGCTAGGCTAGCCTAGGCTAAGTTAGAGTAGAGTAGAGAAGAGTAGAGTAGAGTAGAGTAGAGTATAGTTGACAATAGTAGAGTGGAGTAAATAGAGTAGAATAGCGTAGAGTAGAGTAGAGTAGAGTAGAATAGTGCAGAGTAGAGTAGAGTAGAGCAGAGTAGAGTAGAATAAAATGGAGTGGACTAAAGTATTGTAGAGTAGAGTAGAGCAGAGTCTTGTGGAGTAGAGTAGAGTAGAGTAGAGTGGAGTAGAATTTAGTAGAGTAGAGTATAGTAGAGTAAAGTAGAGTAGAATAGAGTAGAGTAGAGTATTAAAGAGTGGAGTAGAGTAGAATAAAGTAGAGCAGAGTAGAGTAGAGTTAAGTTGAGTTTAGTAAGGTGGAGTAGAATTGAGTAGAGTAGAGTAGAGTAAAGTAGAGTAGAGTAGAGTAGTGTAAAGTAGAGTAGAGTGGAATAGAGTTAGGCTAGGTTAGGCGAGGCTAGGTAAGGTTAGGTAAGCCAAAGTAGAGTAGAGTAGAGTTAGTTTTGGTTAGGTTAGGTTAGGCTAGGCTTGGCTAAAGTTTAGTAGAGTAGAATAGTATAGAGCAAAGTAGAGCAAAATAGAGTTGAGTAGAGTATAGCAGAATAAAGGAAAGCAGAGCTGAGCAAAGCAGAGCATAGTAGAGCAAAGTAGAGCAAAGTAGAGCAGAGTAGAGTAAAGCTAGGTTATTCTAGGTTAGGTAATGCTAGAAGAAGAAAGCAATGCAAAGAATAACATAGTAGCACAGAGCAAAGAATAGTATAGTAGAGCTAAGTTAGGTTAGGCTACGTTAGAGTGGAGTAGAGTAGAGTAGATCTTGGTTAGTCTTGGCTAGGCTAGGATAGGCTAGAGTGGAGTAGAGTAGAGTAGAATAGAGCTTGGTTAGGCTATGCTAGGCTACTTTAGGCTATGCTAAGGTAGGCTAGGCTAGGTTAGGCTAAAGTAGAGTAAAGTAGAGTAGAGTAGAGCTCAATTAGGCTAGTCTAGGTAAGACTAGGCAAGAGTAGAGTTGAGTTGAGTAGAGTGGAGTAGACCCAAGCTGTGCAAAGCATAGATGAGCGAAGTGGAGTAGAGATGAATAGTGTAGAGCATAGTAGAGCAAAGTAGAGCTAGGTTAGGCTAAGCTAAACTGGGCTAGTTTAGAGTAGAGTATAGTAGAGTGGAGCTGAGTAGAGTAGTGCTAAGTTAGGCCAGGCTAGGTGAGGTTAGGCTTGCTTAAGCTTGGCCAGAGTAGAGTACAATACAGTAGAGTAAAGTAGAGTAGATTTAAGTTAGGTTAGGCTAGGCTAGGATAAAGTAGAGTAGAATAGAGTGGAGTAGAGAAGAGGAGTGTAGAGTAGAGTAGAGTAGAGTAGAGTAGAGAAGAGCATAGTAGAATAGAGTAGAGAAAGATCAAGTCGAGTAAAGCAAAAAATAGCAAAGCAGATCAGAGTAGAGCATAGTAGAGTAGAGAACAATAGGTTTAGGCTAAGCTATACTAGGATGGGCTATGCTAGAATAGGGCAGACTAGAGTAGAGTAGATCTAGTTAGGTTTAGGCTAGGCTGGCTAAGTTAGAGTAGAGTAGAGAAGAGTGGAATAGAGTATAATAGAGTAGAGTATAGTACAGTATAGCTAGGTTAGGATAGGCTAAGGTGGGCTAGGCTAAGCTTGGCTAAGGTAGGCTAGGTAAGGCTAGGCTAGGTTAGGATAAGGTAGAGTTAAGTTGAGTAGTGTTGAGTAGAGCTAGGTTAGGTTAAGCCAAGCTAAGCTTTGTTTGAGTAGAGTATAATAGATTAGAATAGAGTAGAGAAGAGAAGAGAAGAGAAGAGCAAAGTGGAGCAGAGTTGGAAAGAGCAAAGAAGAGCTAGGTTAAGCAAGGCTATGCTAGGCAAGGCTAAGCAAGGCTTGGTTAGGCTAGAGTAGAGTAGAGTAGAGCTAGATTACATTAGGCTAGGCTAGACAAGGTTAGAGTAGGATTGAGTAGAGTAGAGTAGTGTAGAGTATAGTAGAGTAGAGTAGAGGAGAGGAGAGTAGAGCAGAGCATAGTAGAGTAGAGTAGAATAGAGTAGTGTAGGGTAGAGCAGAGTGGAGCAGAGAGAGCAGAGTAGAGTTAGGTTATGCTAGGCTAGGTTAAGCTAGAGTAGAGTAGAGTATAGTAGAGCTAAGATAAGTTAGGTTAGGTTAGGCTAGGTAAGGTTAGGCTAGCCTAGTGTAGAGTTGTAGAGTAGGATAGAGTAGAGTAGAGTAGAGTAGAGCTAAGTAACTAGGTTCGGTAAGGCTAGGCTAGGCTAGTATAAAGCAGAGTAGAGTAGAGTAGAGCAGAGTAAAGCAAAGTAGAGAAAAGTAGATTAGAGTTGAGTAGAGCATAGCAAAGTATAGTAGAGGAAAGCTAAGAAGAATATAGTAGAGTATAGTAGAGAAGAGCAAAGCAAAGTAGAACTATGTAGAGTGGAGCAAAGTATAGCAGAGAAGAGTAGAGAAGAGAAGAATAGAGTAGAGAATAAAAAAGTAGAACAGCATAGAGTAGAGAAGAGTAGAGTAGAGCAGAGTAGAGTAGAGGTAGGTTAGGCTAGGTTATGTTGGGTTATGCTACGCTAGGCTTGGCTAGAGTAGAATATTGTAGAGTACAGTAAAGTAGAGTTGAGTAGAGCAAGGTTTGGCTAGACTTGGCTAAGGTAGATTAAAGTAGGGTAGAGTAAAGTATAGTAGAGTAGAGTAAAGTAGAGTAGAGTAAAGTAAAGTAGAGTAGAGTAGAGTAGAGAAGAGTTGAGTTGAGTAGAGTAGATTAGAGCTAGGTTAGGTTGGGTTAAGTTAGGCTAGGTTAGGGTAAGCTAGGCTAGGCTTGTGTAGAGTTGAGTATATTAGAGAAGAGTAGAGTAAAGTAGAGCTAGGTTAGGCTAGGCTAGGCAAGGCTAGAGTAGTGTAGAGTATAGTAGAGCAGAGCAAAATAGAGTAGAGATAAGCAGAGCTGAGTAGACCAGAGCAAACTAGAGCATAACATATTTAAGTTAAGCTTGGCTAGGCTAGGGTAGGCTAGTATAAGTTATGCTAGGCTAGGCTAAGTTAATGTAGAGTAGAGTAGAGTAGAGTAGAGAAGATTAGAGTAGAGTAGTGTAGAGTGGAGCAGAGTAGCGATAGGTTGGGCTAGGCAAGGTTATGTAAGGCTAGGCTGGGCTAGTGTATGCAAGGGTAAGCTAGGCTAGGCTAGAGTAGAGTAGAGTAGAGTTGAGCAAGGTTAAGGTAGGCATAGCTAGAGTATAGAGTAGAGTAGAATAGAGTAGAGCAAAGAAGAGAAGAGAAGAGAAGTGTAAAGTAATGTAGAGTATAGTAGAGAAAAGCATAGTAGAGTAAAGATAGTTTAGGCTAGGCTTGGCTAGGTTAGGCTAGAGTAGAGTATAGTAGAGTAGAGTAGAGTATAGTAAGGCTTGGCAAGGCTAGGCTAGGTTAGATTGGAGTAGATTATGGTATAGTTTTGTAGAGCAGAGTAGAGTATAATAGAGTAGAGCTAGGTTAAGCTCGACAAGCCTAGGCTAGGCTAGGCCAGAGTAGAGTAGAGTGGGGTAGAGTAGAGTAGAGTAGAGTCGAGTAGAGTAGAATAGAGTAGAGTACAATAGAGTAGAGCTTGGTCAGGCTTGCTAACCTAGAGTAGAGTAGTGTAGAGTATAGCACATTAGAGTAGAGTAGAGTAGAGTAGAGTAGAGTAAAGTAGAGTAAAGTAGATTAGATTAGAGTAGAGTATAGCATAATAGAGTAGAGTAGACGAAATGGGAGGAGATGAGAGGATAGGAGAGGAGAGGAGAGCAAAGCAGAGGAGAGTAGAAGATTAAAGTAGAGCAGAGTATGACAGAGAAGAGCAGAGTAGTGTTGATAAAAGCGAAGCAGAGTATAGTAGAGCTTGGCTAGGTTAGGCTAGGCTAGGATAGTATAGAGTAGAGTAGAGTCGAGTAGAGTAGAGTACTGTAGAGTAGAGTAGAGTTGAGCTGGGTTTGGCTAGGCTAGGTTTGGTTAGGTTATGCTAGGGTAGGCTAGGCTAGGCTAGAGTACTGTAGAGTATAGTAGAGTTGAGTAGTGTAGAATAGAATAGAGTAGAGCTAGATAGGCTAGGCTTGGCTTACCAAGGCTATAGTTGAGTAGAGTAGAGTAGAGCAGAAAAGAGGAGAGCTGAGTAGAGAAAAATAAGGAAGAGTAGAGCAGTGCAAGGTTAGGCTAGGGAAGAGAAGAGTAGAGTAGAGTAGAGTGGAGTAGAGTGGAGTAGAGTAGAGCAGAGCTAGGCTAGGCTAGGTCAGAGTATAGTAAAGTAGAGTAAAGTGTAATAGAGTAGAGTAGAGTAGAGGAGAGAAGAGCTAGGTTTGGTTGGGCTAAGCTAGGCTATGCAAGGCTTTGCTCGGGTAGGCTAGGCTAGAGTAGAGTCGAGTATAGTAGAGTAGAGTATAGTAGGGTAGAGTAGAGTAAAGGAGAGTAGAATAGAGCTAGGTTATGCTTGCATAGGCAATACTAGGCGAGTAAAGTAGAGGAGAGTGGAGGAGAGCAAAGGAGAGTAGAGCAGAGTAGAGCAGAGTAGAGTAGAGTAGAGCAGGGCAGAGCAGAGTAGAGGAAAGCAGAGGAGAGGTGAGCAGAGTAGAATAGAGCATAGTAGAGCAGAGCAAAATTGACTTGACCAGAGAAGAGAAAAGCATAGCAGAGCAGAGTAGAGCAAAGTAGAGCTTGGCTAGGCTAGGCTACGTTAGGCTAGGCTAGAGTTGAGTAGTGGAGTAGAGTAGAGTCTAATAGAGTAGAGTAGAGTAGAGCTAGGTTAGGCTAGGCTTGGCTTGGCTGTGATAGGATAGGGTAGGCTAAGCTAGGCCAGAGTAGAGCTGAGTAGAGTAGAGTAGAGATCGATTAGGTAAGTCTAGGCTGGAGTAGAGTAGATTATAGTAGAGTAGAGCATAACAGAGTAGAGTAGAATAGAGCAGAATAGAGCAGAGAAGAGTAGAGTAGAGTAGAGTTGAGTAGAGCAGATTAAAGTATAGCAAAATAGAGTAGAGAATAGTAGAGTAGAGAAGAGATGAATAAAGCTTGGTTAAGCTAAGCTAGGCTAGGTTAAGCTAGGTTAAAGTAGAGTAGAGTAGAGTATAATAGAGTAGAATAGAGTAGAGTATAGTAGAGTAGAGTAGAGTAGTGTAGAGCTAGTTTAGGCTATGCTAGGCTTACATTGCTATGCTAGGTTAGGCAAGGCTAGAGTATAGTAAAGTAGGGTAGAATAGAGTAGAATAGACTAGAGTAGAGTAGAGCATGGTTTGGTTAGGCTAGGCTTGGCTAGGCCAGGCTAGAGTTGACTAGAGTAAAGCAGAGTAGAGTAGAGCAGGGCAAAAAATAGAAGAGAAGAGTAGAGAATAGTAAAGTAGAGAAAAGCAGAGCAAAGCTGTGTAGAGTAGAGTAGAGCAAAGCAGAGCAGAGCTATGTTAGTCTAAGTTAAGCTAGCTTTAGCTTGGATAGAGTAGAGTAAATTAGAGTAGAGTAGAGTAGAGCAGAGAATAATAAAGCTAGGTTAGGCTAGCCTAGGCTTGGATAGAGTAGAGTAGAGTAGAGTATAATAGAGTATAATTGGGTTAATTAGAGTAAAGTTGGGTCATGCTATGCTATGCTAGGTTTGACTAGGCTAGTCTTGTGTAGAGTAGAGTAGAGTAGAATGGAGCTTAGTTAGGCTAGGATATGCAAGGCTAGGATTGAGTACAATTGAGTAGAGTAGAGTAGAGCTTAGTGGAGTAAAGTAGGGCATAGTAGAGCAAAGCAAAGCAAAGTAGAGTAGAGATAGGTTAGGCTAAGCTAGGTTAAGCTATGTTAGAGTAGAGTAAAGTAAAGAAGTGTAGAGTAGTCTAGAGTAGAGTAGAGTAGAGATAGGTTAGGTTAGGCAAGGTTAGGCAAGGTTAGAGAAGAGTAGAGTAGAGTGGAGTAGAGTAGTGTATAGTAGAGTGTAGTAGAATAGAGTATAATAGGGCTAGGTTTGGTTATGTTAGGCTAGGGTAGGCTATTTTTGGCTAAGCTAAGCTAGAGTAGAGTAGAGTAGAGAAGAGTAGAGCAGTGTAGAGTAGAGAAAATAAGAGTAATGTAGAGCTAGGTTAGGCTATGCTAGGCTAGGCTCGATAAGAGTAGACTAGAGTAGAGTAGAATAGAGTAGATTTGAGTAGACAAGAGTAGAGTTAGGTTAGGCTAGGCTAGGATAGAATATGGTAGAGTAGTGTAGAGTAGAGTAAAATTGAGTTGAGTAGAATAGAGGAGAGTAGAGCAGAGAAGAGTGGAGTAGAGTAGGGTAGAGCAAAGCAGAGCAGAGTAGAGAAAAGCATAGTAGGGAAGAGTAGAGTAGAGTAGAGTAGAGCTAGGTTTGGTTAGGCTAAGTTATGTTGGAGTAGAGTAGAGTAGAGTATAATAGAGTAGAGTAGAGTAGAGATGAGCATAGTAGAGTTAGGTTAGGCTAGGGTATGCTAGGCTAAGCAAGGCTAGAGTAGAGTAAAGTAGACTAGAGCTTGGATAGGCTATGCTATGCAATGTTTGATTCGAGTATCGTAGACTTGTGTGGAGTAGAGCTAAGTTAGACTAGGCTTGTCTAGGCTAGGCTAGAGTAGAGTAGAGAAGAGTAGAGTAGAGTAGGGTAGAGTAGAGCAAAGAAGAGTAGGGCTAAGAAGAGCAGAGTAGAGTAGAGCAGAATAGAGAAGAGAAGAGTAGAGTATAGTAGAGCTAGGCTAAGCTATGCTTGGCTAGGCAAAGCTAGGCCAGGTTAGGTTTAAGTAAAGTAGAGTAGAGTAGAGTAGTATAGAGTGGATTAGAGTATAATGGAGTAGACTAGAGTAGAGTAGAGTATAGTATAATATAGTAAAGTTTAGTAGAGTAGAGCTAGTTAGGCTAGGTGAGGCTAGGCTAGGTTTGGCTAGGCTAGAGTAGAGTAGAGCAGAGTTGAGTAGAGATAGGTTAGGCAAGCATATGCTAGTTTAGAGTATACTAGAGTAGCGTAGACCAAGGTATATTAGATTAGAGTAGAGTAGAGCAGAGTAAAGTAGAATAGAGTAGACTAGAGTAAAGGCTATGCTAGAGTATTATTAAGTAGAGTAGTATAAAAAAGAATTGAGTAGAGTAGAATAGAGTAGAGTAGAGTCTAAGATTGTAGAGTAAGGTAGAGTAGAGTAGAGCTTGGTTAGGCTAAGCTAGTTTAGGCCAAGCTTGGCAACGCTAGGTTAGGCTTGTCTTAAGTAGAGTAGAGTAGAGTAGAGTTAGGTCAAGTTAGGCTAGGCTAAGCCAGAGTAGGTTAGAGTAGAGTAGAACTAAAAATAGTAGAGCATAGTAGAGTAGAGAAGAGTAGAGTAGAGCAAAGTAGCATAGAGCTAGGTTAAATAAGGCTAGGCTAAAGAGGAGTAGAGTAGAGCAAAGTAGAGTAGAGAAGGGTAGAGCTAGCTTAGGCAAGGCTAGGTTAGAGTAGAGTAGAGTAAGGTTGAGTATAATGGAGTATACTAGAGTAGAGTAGAACTAGGTTAAGCAAGCTTAGGATTGGCTTGGTTAGGCTAGGTTAAGCTAGGCTAGGCTAGAGTAAAGTAGAGTAGAGTAGAGTAGAGCTATGTTTGGTTAAGCTAGACAAAGCTAGGCTAGAGTAGAGTATAGTAAAATAGAGTATAGTAGAGTAGAGTTGAGTAGAGAAGAGTAGAGCAGAGCAGAGCTAGGTTAGGTTTGGCTGGGCTACGCTTAGCTTGGCCAAGTTGGAGTAGAGAAGGATAGAACAGAGAAGAGTAGATTAAAGTAGAGTTGAGTTTAGTAGAGTAGAGATTGGTTAGGCTAGGCTAGAGTAGAGTATAGTAGAGTAGAGTAGAGTAGAGTTGAGTAGAGTAGAGTAGAGTAGAGAAGAGTAGAATCGAGTAGAGTTTAGTAGAGTAGAGCTAGCTTAGGCTAGGATAGTGTGGAGTAGTGTAGAGTAGAGTAGAGCTCAGTTTAGTATGGTTAGGCTAGGCTATAGTAGATTAGAGTAGAGTAGAACAGAGTAAACAAAAGCAGAGCAGAGTAAGGTAGTGAACAGTAAAGTAGAGCAAAGTAGAGCAGAGCAGAGCATAGTGAGTAAAGCCAAATAGAGAAGAGCAGTGTAGAATAGAATTAGGTTGGGCAAAGCTAGGCCAGGTTAGGCTAGGTTAGAGTAGAGTAGAGTAGAGTAGAGTGGAGTTGAGTACACTTGAGTCTAATAGAGTAAAGTAGAGTAGAGTAGAGTTGTGTAGAGTAGATCTAGGTTAGGTTAGGCTAGACTAAGCTAGATCTTATAGATGTAGAGAAGAGTAGAGCAGAGCGTAGTAGAGCCGAGCAATGTAGAATAGAGTAAAGCATAGTAGAGCAAAGTTATGTAGAGTAGAGTAGAGTAGAGTAGATTAGAGTAGAGTAGAGTAGATTAGAGTAGAGTAGAGTTATGTAGAGTAGAGTTGATTAGAGTAGAGTAGAGTTAGGTAAAGCTATACTAGGTTAGGTTAGGCTAGGCTAGGGTAGGCTAGGCCAAGCTAAGCTAGCCTCGGCTAGAGTAGTAGAGTAGAGTAAAGTAGTGCAGAGTTAGTTTAGGCTAAGCAAGGCTAGGTTAAGTTAGGTTATGCTAAGCTACATTAGGGTAGAGTAGAGTAAAGTAGAGTACAGCATAAAAGTGTAGAGCATAGTAGAGTAGAGTAGAGTAAAAAAGAGTAGAGCAAAGTAGATTGAGGTTAGGTTATGTTAGGCTAGGCTAGAGTAGAGTAGAGTAGAGTAAAGTAGAGTAGAGTAGAGTAATGTAGAGTAGAGTAGTGCAGAGCTAGGTTTAGATTAGGCTAGGCTAGGCTTTGCTAGAGTAGAGTAAGAGTAAGAATCGAGTATAGTATAGTGAAGGTAGAGTAGGATAGGTTAGGTTAGGCTTGGTTAGGCTATGCCAGATTATATTAGTGTAGAGTAGATTTGAGCAGAGTAGAGTACAGTAGAGTAAAGCATAGTAGAGTAGAGTAGATTAGAGTAGAGTAGAGTAGAGCTAGGTTAAGCAAGGCTAGGCTAGGCTAGAGTACAATAGAGTAAAGTAGAGTAGGGTAGAGTAGAGTAGAGCAGAGTAGAGTAGAGTTGAGCTAGGTTAGGTTAGGCTAGACTAGGCTATGCTAGGCTCGGCTATGCTTCCTATGCAAGGCTAGAGTTGGATGGTAGAGTAGAGTAGAGGTAAATTAGGCTAGGCAAGGTAAAGCTAAGCTAGGCTAAGCTTGAGTAGAGTAGAGTAGTGCATAGCAAAGTAGAGTAATATAGAGTAGAGTAGAGTAGAGTAGAGTAGAGGAGAGCAGAGTAGAGAAGAGAAAAGTAGAGTGGAGCAGAGTAGAGCAGAGCAAAGTAGAGTAGAGCTATGTTTGGCAAGGCTCGGTTTGGCTAGAGTAGAGTAGAGTTGAGTAGAGTAGAGTGGAGTAGAGTAGAGTAGAGCTAGGTTAGGCTAGGCTAAGATAGGCTAGTTAAAGTAGAGTTGGGTAGAGTAGAGTTGTGTGGAGTAGAGTAGAGTAAGGTAGAGTTTAGTTGAGTAAGGTAGAGTAGGGCTTGCTTTAGCTGGGCGAAGCTTGGCTTGGCTATGCTAGGCTAAGCAAGGTTAGAATGGAGTAGAGTTGAGTAGACTAGACTATAGTAGAAAAGAGTAGAGCTAGGTTAGGCTAGGCTAGGCTAGACTAGTCTACAATAGAGTAGAGTAGAGAGAAGCAGAGTAGAACAGAGCAGAGTAGAGTAGAGCAGAGCAGGACACAATAGAGTAGAATAGAGTAGAGTAGAGCAGAGTTTAGTTAGGCTAGGCTATGTTGGGCAAGGTTAGGCTAGGCTTCGTTAGAGTAAAATAGAGTATAGCAGAGTAGAGTATAGCAGCATAAAGTTATGCAGAGTAGAGAAAGGTTAGGTTAGGCTAAGCTAGGCTAGGCTAGAGTATAGAGTAGTGTAGAGTAGGGTAGAGTAGAGCAGACTAGGTAGAGTAGAGTAGAGTAGAACAGCATAGAGAAGAGTAAAGTAGAATAGAAAAAAGTAAAACAGAGAAGAATATAGCATAAAATTGCAAAGAAAATTAAGGTATATCAGAGCAAGGTTAGGTTAGGCAAGGTTAAGCAAGAGTAGAGTAGAGTATAGCTCTGTTAGATTAAGCTAGGCTAAGTTAGAGTAGAGTAGAGTAGTGTAAAGTAGTGTAGACTAGCATAGAGTATAGTATAGTAGAAAAGAGCTAGAATAGGCAAGGCTAGGCTAAGGTAAGCTAAGCTAGACTAGAGTAGAGTAGAGTTAAGCTAGACTTGGTTTAGCTAGGCTAGGCTAGGCTAGAGTAGATTAGGGTAGATAAAGCAGAGTGGAGTAAAATAGAGTAGAGCAGAGTAGTGCAGAGTAGAATAAAGTAGAGGAGAAGACAGTAAAGCAAAGTAGAGTAGAGCAAAGCAAAGTAGAGGAGAGGACGATAGAGCAAAGCAAAGTAAAGGAGAAGATAGTAGAGCTAAGCAGAGTAGAGTAGAGCAGAAGAGCAGAGCAGTGTAGTGTAGAGCAGAGTAGTGTAGAGTAGAACATAGCATTACAGAGTAGAGTAGAGCAGAGTAGAGCTTAATAAAACGAAGATAGACTAAGATATGTTAGCTGGAGTAGAGTAAAGTAGAGCTAAGTTAGGCTAGGCTAGGATAGGGTTGGCTAGGGCAGGCTAGGTTAGGGTAGAGTAGAGTAGTTGAGTAATGCTAGATTAGGCAAGGGTAGACTATGCTAGAGTAGAGTAGAGTGGAGTAAAGTAGAGTGGAGTAGAGTAGAGTAGAGTAGACGAGAGGAGAGGATAGGAGAGGAGAGGAAAGTAAAGCAAAGGAGAGGAGAAGAGAAGAGAGGAGAGGAGAGCAGAGTAGAGAAGAGCATAGTAGAGCCAAGCAGAGCATAGTAGAGTAGAGCAAAGAAGAGTAGAGTAGAGCATAATAGAGTAGAGTAGAGAAGAATAGAGCAAACCAGAGCAAAGCAGAGTAATGCTAGATTAGGCAAGGGTAGGCTATGCTAGAGTAGAGTAGAGTGGAGTAAAGTAGAGTGGAGTAGTGTAGAGTAGAGTAGACGAGAGGAGAGGATAGGAGAGGGGAGGAAAGTAAAGAAGGGGAGAGAAGAAGAGAAGAGAGGAGAGGAGAGCAGAGTAGAGAAGAGCATAGTAGAGCCAAGCAGAGTATAATAGAGTAGAGCAAAGAAGAGTAGAGTAGAGCAAAGAAGAGTAGAGTAGAGCATAACAGAGTAGAGTAGAGAAGAATAGAGCAAACCAGAGCAAAGCAAAGAATGGCATAATAGAGTAAAGGAGAGCATAATAGAGTAGAGAATGCTGGAACAACATAGAGTAGAGTAGAGTAGAGTAGAGTAGAGCTAAGATATGATAGGTTGGGCTAGGCTAGAGTAGAAAAGAGTAAAGTAGAGTAGAGTATAGTAGAGCTAGGTTAGATTAGGCTAAAGCACAGTATAATAGAGTCGAGTAGAGTAGAGCAGAGCAAACCAAAGTAGAATAGAGCAGAGCATAGCAAAGAAAAGTAGAGTAGAGTATAGTAGAGCATTGCAGACAATAGTAGAGCTAGGTTAAGCTAGAGTAGATTAGAGTAGAATTGGGTAGAGTAAAATATAATATAGTAGAGCTAGGTGAGGTTAGGCTAGGCTAGGCAAGAGTAAAGTAGAGTTGAATTGAGTAGAGTAGAGTATAATATAGTGGGCTAGAATAGAGGAGAGTTAGGTTAGGCTATGCTAAGCTAGGCTAGGCATAGGTAGGCTAGGCTAACCTAGGCTTGAGTAGGATAGAATAGAGTAGAGTAGCATAGAAAATAGTAGAGTAGAGCATAGCTCGATTAGGCTACGCTAGAGTAGTGTAAAGTAGAGTAGAGCAGAGCAGAGTAGCGTAGTGTAGAGCAGAGCTTAGTAGAGCATAGAAGAGTTGGGTAGAGTAGAGCTTAACAGAGCACATTAGAGTAGAGTAGAGTAGTGAAGAGAGCAGAGCAAAGCAGTGTAGAGAAGAGCTTAGCAGAGTAGAGAAAAGTAAAGTAGAGTTGAGAAGAGCAAAGAATAGTAGAGCTTGGTTACTTTAAGCTATGGTAGGCTATGCTAGGCGAGGCTCTATTAGTATAGTAGAGTTTAGTTGGGTTAGGCTAGGCTAAGTTAGGTTAGGCCAGTCTATGATAGGTTAAGCTAGGCTAGAGTAGAGTAGAGTAGGTTAGGCTAGGCTAGGCTAGAATTGAGTAGAGTAGAGTAGAGCAGAGCAGAGCAAAGTAAAGAAGAGCAGAGCATAGTAGAACCGAGTAAAGTAGAGTACAATATAGCAAATAAAATTAGAGTAGAGCAGAATAGAGCAGAGAAGCACAGAGCATCGTAGAGAAGAGCTAGGTTAGGCGATGCTAAGCATGGCTAGGCTCGACTAGGCTAAAGTAGAGTTGATTGGAGTAGAGTATAGTAGATTAGATTGAGGTTTTGCTAGGCTAAGTTGGGTTAGAGTAGAGTAGAGTAGAGTAGAGCTAGGTTAGGTTGAGGTATGCTAGGCTAGGCTTTGCTAGGTTTGGAGGGTATACTAGGCTAGGCTAGGGTAGAAAAGAGTCAAGTAGGGTAGGGTAGAGTGTAGCATCGGAGAGTATAGTAGAGTAGAGGTATGCTAGGTTAGGTTAGGCAAGGCTGGACTAGGTTAGGTTGGGCATGGCATGGCTAGGCTAGGCTTGGCTAGAGTAGAGTTGAGTAGAGTAGAGTAAAGTAGAGCTAGGTTAGGCAAGGCTAGGCTAGGCTAAGCTAAGTACAGTACAGTGAAGTAGAGTAAAGTAGAGCAGAGTAGAGTAGAGTAGAGTAGAGTATAGCAGAACATAGAAGAGCAGAGTAGTGTAGAGCAGAGCAGAGCAAAGCAGAGTAGACTAGAGCAGAGTAGTGTAGAGTAAAGCAAAGTAGAGCTTAGTATAGGAGAGCAGAGTATAGAGTAGAGAAGTAGTGCATGGCAAAGTATAGAAGAGTAGAGTAGAGTAGAGCAGAGCTAGGTTAGGCTAGGCTATAGTAGAGTAGAGTAGTTTATAGAAGAGCATAGTAATGCTAGGCTAGGCTAGGTTAGAGTAGAGTAGAGTAGACTAAAGTATAGTAGTGCTAGGTTAGGTTAGGGTAGGCCAGGCTAGGGTAGGATTTGCTCAACTTGGCTAGAGTAGAGTAGAGTAGAGTAGAGCAGATTAGAGTAAAATAAAGAAGGGATGAGTATAGTAGAGTAGAGTAGAATAGAAAATTGTAGAGTAGAGAATAGTAAAGTAGAGTAGAGTAGAGAATAGTAGAGTAGAGTAGACAATAGTTAAGTAGAGAATAGTTGAGTAGAGTAGAGTTGAGTAGAGTAGAGCTAGATTAGGCTAGGACAAGCAAGGCTTAGATAAGCTAGGCTGGAGCAGAGAAGAGTTGAGTAGAGTGGAGTAGAGTAGAGTAGAGGAGGGTAGTGGAGAGCTTTGCAGAGCTAACTAGAGTAGAACAGAGCAGAGTATAAAAGAGCAGAGTAGAGTAGAGTAGAGAAAAGTAGAGCAAAGCAAAGTAGAGCAAAATAAAGAAAAGCTAAGTTTCATGAGGTTAGCCTAGGTTAAGCTAAGCAAGAGTAGAGTAGTGTAGGGTAGAGCAAGGTTAGGCTAAGCTTGACTAGGCTAGGTTAGAGTAGAGTAGAGTAGAGTAGAGTAGAGCTAGGTTAGGTTAAGCTAGGCTAGGTTAGGCTAGGCAAGGCTAGGCTAGATTAAGCAAGGCTAGGCTAGGCTAAAGTAGAGAAGAGTAGAGTAGAGTAAAGCTCGATTAGGCTACAGTTGGTTAGGCTAGGCTAAGCTAGAGTAGAGTAGAATATAGAAGAGCAAAGCAAAGAAGGGTAGAGTAGAACAGAGTAGAGTAGAGCTAGGTTAGGCTAAGTTAGGCTAGGTTGGGGTATAATAGAGTCGAGTAGAGTATAATAGAGTAGAGTAGGGTAGAGCCATGTTAGGCTAAGCTAGGCTAGGTTAGAGTAGAGTAGAGTAGAGTATAGTATAGTAGAATAGAGTAGAGTTGGGCTAGGCTAGGTTAGGTTATGCAAGGGTAAGCTAGGCTAGGCTAGGCTAGGTGAGAGTAGAGTAGAGTAGAGTTGAGTAAAGTAGAGTAGAGCTAGGTTAGGAAAGGCTAGACTAGAGTATAATAGAACAGAGTAAAGTAGAGTAGAGTAGGATAGAGTAGAGTAGAGTAGAGTAGAGTAGAGCAAGTAGAGTATAGAGTAGAGTAGAGTAGAGCAGAGTAGAGCAAGTAGAGCAGAATAAAAAAGAGTAGAGCAGAGCAAAGAAGAACTAGGTTAGGCAAGGATAAGCTAGGCTAGGCCACGATAGAGTAAAGTAAACTAGAGTTAGGTTAGGTTTGGCTAAGCTAAGTTATGTTAGAGTAGAGTAGAGTAAAGTAAAGTAGAGCTAGTTTAGGCTAAGCTAGAGTAGGGTGGAGTTGAGTATAGTAGATTATAGTAGAGTAGAGTAGAGTAGAGCTAGGTAAGGTTAGGTTAGGCAATGCTAAGTTAGAGTAAAATAAAGTAGAGTAGTGTAGAGTAGAGGAGAGTAAAGGAGAACTGAGTAGAGCTGAGCAAGACAAAGCAGAGCAGAGTAGAGCAGAGCAAAGTTGAGCAGAGCAGAGTAGAGATGAGCAAAGAAAAGTAGAGTAGAGCAGAGCCAAGCAAAGTAGGGAAAAGTAAGGTTAAGCTAAGCTAGAGTAGAGTAAAGTTGGGTAGAGCCAAGTTAGGGTAGGCTAGACTAGGCTAGGTTAGAGTTGAATACAGTAAAGTAGAGTAGAGTAGAGCGAAGTAGAGCTCGATTTGGCTCAGCTAGGCTAGGCTAGGGTAGGCTGGGCTAGGCTAGGCTATAGTAGAGGATACTACATTGGAGTAGAGTAGAGCAGAGTAGAGTAGAGCAGAGCAGAGTACAGTGGAGTAGAGTAAAGCAGAGTATAGTAGAGCAGAAAAGAACAATATAGTGCAGAGTAGAGTAGAGCAAAGTATAATAGAGCAAGGTTAGGCTAAGCTAGGCTAGGCTATTCTAGGTTAGAGTATAGTAGAGTAAATTAGAGTAGGGTAAAGAAGAGTAGAGTATAATAGAGTATAGTATAGAATAGTAGAGTTGAGTATAGTAGGGTAGAGCAAGGTTAGGCTCGTCTAGGAAAGGAGGCTAGGCTAGTCTAGGTTAGAGTAGAGTACAGTAGAGTAGAGTAGAGCAATGTAGAGCAGAGTAGAGTAGTGAAGAGCAAAGTAGAGTTGAGTAGAGTAGAGGAGAGTAGACTAGAGCATAGAAAGGTAGAGCAGAGTAAAGTAGAGTAGAGCAGAGTTAGGTTAGGTTATGTTATGCTAGGATTGAGTAGAGTAATGTAGAGCAGAGTAGAGTAGAGTAGAGTAGAGTAGAGTAGAGTTGTGTAGAGTAGAGGTAGGTTATGATAGGGTAGGCAAGGCTAGGTTTGAGTAAATTAGAGTAGAACTAGGTTAGACTAAGCTAGGTTAGGGTAGAGTTGAGTAGTTTTGAGTAGAGTAAATTAAAGTAATGCTAGATTATACTAGACTAGGCTAAGCTAGGATAGAGTACAGTGGAGTAGAGTGGAGTAGAGAAGAGTAGAGTAGAGTAAAATAGAGTAGAGTAGAGTAGTGTAAAGTAGAGTAGAGCTAAGTTAGGTTAGGATAGGCTAGAATAGGTAAGGATAAGGTAGGCTAGGCTAAAGTAGAGTAGAGTAGAGTAGAGTAAAGTAGGGTAGAGTAGACTTTGCTTGAGCAAGACAGGCAACAGTATAGTAAAGTACAACAGAGTAGAGTAGAGCATAGTAAAGTAGAGAACATTAGAGTGGAGAAGAACATAGCCTTATAGAGTATAAAAGAGTAGGATAAAGCACAACATAACAGAGTAGAGTAGAGCTAAGTTAGGCAAGGCTAGGCGAAGCTAGGCTTGGCTCTACTAGGCTAGGCTAGAGTAGGGCAGAGTAGTATAGAGTAGAGCAAAGCTAGGTTAGGCTAAGCTAGGCTATGCTAAGCTGGGTTAGAGTTGAGTAGAGTAAAGTAGAGCTGAGCTGAGCTAGGTTAGTTTATGCTAGGCTCGGCAAGGATTGGCATGTCTAAGCTAAGCCAAGCTAGGTAGAAGTAGTAGAGCAGAGTAAAGTAGAGTAGAGCTAGTTTAGGCTAGGCTAGGCTAGGCTTGGCTAAGCTAGAGTAGTGTAGATTACAGTAGAGTAGAGCAAAGCAGAGCAAAATAGAGTGGGGTAAAGTAGAGCAGAGCAAAGCAAAGTAGAGAAGAGAAAAATAGAGTAGAGTAGAGTAGAGTAGAGCAGAGTAGTACAGAGTAGAGCAGAGCAGAGAAGATGAGAGTAGAGTAGAGAATAAGAAGTAGAGTAGAGCAGAGTAGAGAAGAGTAGAGTACAGTAGAGCAGAGCTAGGTTAGGCTAAGCTAGGCTAAGCTAGAATAGGGTAAAGTAGTGTAGAGTAGAGTAGAGTAAAGTAGAGTAGAGTAGAGCTAGGTTAGGCTAAGATATGCTTGGCTAGGTTAAAGTACAGTTGAGTAAAGAAGATTAGAGTAAAGTAGAGTAGTGTAGAGAATAGTAGAGTAGAGTAATGTTCGGTGGAGTAGAGTAGAGTAATGTAGGATTGGGCTAAGTTAGGTTAGGCTAGGCTTGCCTAGGTTAGGCAAGGGTAGGCTAGGCTATGCTAGAGTTGAGTACAGTATAGTAGAGTAGAGTAGAGCTAGATTAGGCTAAGCTAGGAATGTTTAGAGTAGAGTAGAGTAGTGTAAAGCAAAGTCAAGTAGAGCATAGCAGAGCAGAATAGAGTAGAGAAAAGTAGAATAGAGCTAAGTTACGTTAGGCTAAGCTAGGCTAGGCTAGGTTAGGTTAGGCTAGGTTAGGTTAGGGTTGGGTAGAGTAGAACAGAGTAGAGAAGAGCAGAGTAGAGTAGAGTTGAGTTGAGTAGAGCTAGCTTAGGCTGGGCTAGGATAGTGTAGGCTAGACTAGGCTAGAGTAGAGTAAAGTATAATAAAAGTAGGTTAAGCTATGCTAGGCTAAGCTAAGCTAGAGTAAAGAGCATAGTATAGAAGAGAAGAGTAGAGTAGAGCAGAGCAAAGAAGAGCAGAGTAGAGCTTAGTAGAATAGGGCATAGAAGAGTAGAGTGGAGCAAAGCAGAGTTAGCTTAGGCTAAGCTGAGCTAGGCTAAGCAAGTCTAGGCTAGAGTAGAGTAGAGTATATTAATGCTTGGTTAGGCTAGACAAGGCAAGGTTAGAGTACAATAAAGTATAGCAGAGTAGAGTAGAGCAAAGTTAGGCTAAGCTAGGGTAGGCTAAGCTAGGCTAGAGTAGAATCGAGGAGTGCAGAGTAGATTAGCAGACTAAAGTAGAGTAAAATAGAGTAGAGTAGAGTAGAGTAGTGTAAGTAAAGCAAGTTGAGTAGAGTAGAGCAAAGCTAAGTTAGGCTAGGCTAGGCTTTGATAAAGTAGAGTAGATTAGAGTAGAGTAGAGTAGCATAGAGTAGAGTAGGGTAGAGTAGAGCTAGGTTAAGCTAAGCTTGGCTAGGCTAAGTTAGAGTATAGTTAAGTAGAGAAGAGTAGAGTAAAGTAGAGTAGTGTAGAGAATAGTAGAGTAGACTAATGTTGAGTAGAGTAGAGTAGAGCAAAGTAAGATTGGGCTAAGTTAGGCTAGGCTAGGCTGAGTTAGGCTAGGGTAGGTTAGGCAAGGCTAAAGTAGAGTAGAGTATAGTATAGTAGAGTAGACTAGTCTAGAGTGGAGCAGAGTAAGATTAGGCAAGGCTAGGAAAGATTAGAGTAGAGTAGAGTAGAGTCGAGCAGAGTAGAGTAGAGATGATTAGAGTAGAGTAGAGTAGAGTAGAGAAAAGCAGAATATAGCTAAGTTATGCTAGGTTAGGCTAGGCTAGTTAGACAAGGCTATGCTAGGCTAGGTTAAATAGAGTAGAGTAAAGCAGAGTAGAGAAGAGTAGAGTAGAGTTGAGTTGAGTAGAGCTAGGGTAGGCTAGGCTAGGATTAGGTAGGGTAGGCTAGGCTAGTGTTTAGTAAAGTAGAGTAGAGGTATGTTAAGCTAGGTTAGAGTAAAGAGCAGAGCAGAGAAGAGAAGAGTAGAGTAGAGCAAAGCAGAGAAGAGAAGAGCAGAGTGGAGCTGAGCAGAGAAAGACATAGTAGAGTAGAGTGGAGTAGTACAGTGTTAGCTTATGCTAAGCTGAGCTAGGCTAGGCAAGGCTTGGCTTGAGTAGAGTAGAGTATAGTAAAGCTTGGTTAGGCTATGCTAGGCTAGCTTAGAGTACAATAAAGTATAGTAGAGTAGAGTAGAATAAGGTTAGGCTAGGCTAGGGTAGGCTAAGCTAGACTAGAGTAGAGTCGAGGAGAGGAGAGGAGAGTAGGGTAGAGGAGCAGACTAAAGTAGAGTAAAATAGAGTATAGTAGAGTAGAGTAGTATTGGTAAAGCAAGTTGAGTAGAGTAAAGTAATGTAAAGTAAAGAAAAGCTAGGTTAGGTTAGGGTAGGCTTTGATAAAGTAGAGTAGATTAGAGTAGTGTAGGGTAGCATAGAGTAGAGTAGGGTAGAGTAGAGCTAGGTTAGGCTAAGCTAGGGTAGGCTATAGTAGAGTAGAGTATAGTAGAGCTAGATTAGGCTAGGCAAGAGTAGAGTAGAGTGTAGTAGAGTAGAATAGAGTAAAGTAGATTAGAGTAGACTAGAGCAGAGTAGAGTAGAGTAGTGTAGAGTAGAGTTTAGAAGAGGAGAGGGGTGGAGAGTAGAGCAAAGCAGAGTAGGGTAGAGCAAAGTAGTGCAGAGTAGAGTAGAGCAGAACAGAGAGAGCAGAGTAAAGGAGAGCATAGTAGAGCATAAAAAAGTAGAGCAGAGTTAGGTTAGGTTAGGCTATGCTAGGCTTGAGTAGAATAAAGAAGTGTAGAGTAGAGTAGAGTATTTTAGAGTAAAGTAGAGTTGTATAAAGCAGACCTAGGTTATGATAAGTTAGGCAAAGTTAGGTTTGAATGTAGTAAAGTAGAGTAGATTAGACTAGAGTATAGTAGACTAGTTCTAGGTTAGGTTGGGCTATTGTAGGGTAGGCTAAGCTAGGTTAAAGGGGAGTAGAGTAGATTAAAGTAAAGTGTAGTATAGTAGAGTAGACTAGAGTAGAGTAGAGCTATGTTAGGGTAGGCTAGGCTAGGTTAAAGTAGAGTAGAATAGAGCAGAATAGAGTAGGATAGAGAAGAGCAAAGTAGAGCAAATCAGAGTAGAATAGAGCAGAGTTGAGTTGAGTAGAGCAGAGTAAAGTTAGGCTAGGCTAGGCTTTGCTAGCCTAGGTTAGGCTAAGCAAGAGTAGAGTAGAGTAGAGCAAGGTTGAGCTAAGCTATGCTAGGTTAGAGTAGAGTAGTGTGGAGTTGATTAGAGTAGAGTAGATTAGAGTACAATACAGTAGAGTGGAGTGATGTATAATAGAGCTAGGTTAGGATAGGCTAGGCTCGGATAGTGTAGGGTAGGCACCACAAGGCTAGGCTCCACTAGGCTAGGCTAGAGTAGAGTAGATTGGAGTAAAGTAGAGTAGAGTTGAGTAGAGGAAAGTAGTAGAGAGTAGAGTAGAGTATAGTAGAGCATTGTAGAGCAGAGCAAAAGAGAGAAGAGGAGAGTAGAGCAGACTAGAGCAAAGAAGAATAGAGATGAGTGGAATAGAATAGAGTGAAAAATGCATAACAAAGTAGAGCAGAGTAGAGTATAGTAGAGTAGAGCTAGTTTAAGCTAGGCAAGGCTTGAGTAGAGTTGAGTAGGGTAGAGTAGAATAGGGTAGAGCTAGGTTAGGCTAGGCTAAGTTAGGTTGGAGTAGTGTAGAGATGTGTAGTGTGTAGTAGAGCTGGTTTAGGCAAGGCTAGGCTAGGCTAGAGTAGAGCTAGTTAGGCTAGGCTAAGCTAGGCTAAGGTATAGTAGAGCAGAGTAGAGTAGAGTAGAGTGAGCATAGCAGGGTATAGCAGAGCAGAGTAGAGCAAAGCCAAAAAGTGATGAGAAGAGTAGAGCAGAGTAGAGTAGAAAAGATTAGAGAAGTGCAGAGCAGAGCTTGGTTTGGCTAGGCTAAACTTGGCTAGCTTAGGCTAGAGTTGAGTATAGCTACGTTAGGTTAGGATAGGCTATGTTAGGTTAGAGTAGAGTAGATTGGAGTAGAGTAGAGCTAGTTTAGGTTAGGCTAAGCTAGGCAAGGTTAGGCAAGGCTAGGCTAGAGTAGGTTGAGTAGAGTAGAGTAGAGTAGAGTAGAGTAGTGTAGAGTAGAGTAGAGCTAGATTAACCTAGGTTAGGTAAGAGTAAAATAGAGTAGAGTAGAGTAGAGGAGAGTAGAGCATAATAGAGCAGAGTAGAGTAGAGCAGAGCAGGGTAGAGTAGAATAGAGTAGAGTAGAGTAGAGAAAAATAGAGCAGAGTGGAGTAGAGTAGAGCAAAGCAAAAAAGAGAAAAGCTAGGTTAGGCTAGGACATACTATGCTTCGTTAATAAAGGCTAGGCTAGGCTAGAGTAGAGTTGAGTAGGGTAGAGCTAGGTTATGGTAGTCTAAGATTAAGTAGAGTATAGTAGAGTAGAACTAGGTTAGGCGAAGCTAGGCTTGGCTAGGGTAGGTAAGGCCAAAGCGAAGTAGACTAGAGTAAAGTAGAGCTCGGTTAAGCTAAGCTAGCCTAGGTTAGGCTAGAGTATAGTAGAATAGAGTAAGGCAGAGCAGAATAGTGTAGTGTATATTAGAGAAGAGTAGAGTACAGTAGTGCAAAGGAGAGTAGAGTAGAGCTAAGATAATCTAAGCAAGGCTTGGCTAAGTTAGAGTAGAGTAGAGTATAGTAAAATATAGTTGAGTAGAGTAGAGTAGAGTAGGGTAGAGTATAGTATATTAGAGTATAGAATATAGTAGAGTATAACAAGGTTAGGCTAAGCTAGGAAAGGCTAGGCTAGGATAGGCTAGGTCAGTTTGGCTAAAGCAGAGTAGAGTAGAGTAGAGTAGAATAGAGTAAAGTACAGTATAGTATAGTAGAGCATAGTATAGTAGAGTAGAGTAGAGTAGAGTAGAGTAGAATGGAGTGGAGCAAGGTAAAGTGGAGCAGAGCATAGTAGAGTAGAGTAGAGCTAGATTAGGCTAGGCTTGGCTAGAATTGTGTAGAGTTGGGTAGAGTAGAGTGTAGTAGAGTAGAGCTATATTAGGCTAGGCTTTATTAGAGTGTAGTAGAGTAGAGTACAGTAATGTAGAGTAGGGCTAAGTTAGGCAAGGATTGGATATGGTAGGCTAAGCTAGGCTTTTGTAGAGCAAAGTAGAATAAAGTAGAGTAGAGCTACATCGGGCTAGGCTAGGCTAGGATAGGATAAGGTTTGCTAGGTAAAGCTAGAGTAGTTTAGAGTAAAGTAAAGTAGATTAGAGCAGAGTAGAGTAGAGTATAGTACATCAGTAGAGTAGAGTAGAGTCGAGTATAGTAGAGTATAGTATATTAGAGTAGAGTAGAGTAGAGTATAGCAAGGTTAGACTAGGCTAAGAAAGGTTAGGCTAGGATAAGCTAGGTCAGTTAGGCTAGAGCAGAGTAGAGTAGTGTAGAATAGAGTAGAGTAGAGTATAGTATAGTAGAGCATAGTAAAGTACAACAGAGCATAGCAGAGTTGAACAAAGTAGAGCAAGGCAAAGTGGAGTTGATCAGAGTAAAGTAGAGTAGAGTAGAGCAGAGCAGAGCTAGATTATGCTAGGCAAGGCTAGGCTTGGCTAGAATTGAGTAGATTTGAGTGTAGTAAAGTAGAGCTAAGTTAGGCTATGCTTTATTAGAGTGTAGTAGAGTAGAGTAGAGTAATGTAGAGTAGGGCTAGGTTATGCAAGGATCGGATATGCTAGGCTAGGTTAGGCTTTTGTAGAGCAAAGTAGAATAGAGTAGAGTAGAGCTACATTAGGTTAGGCTAGGCTAAGATAGGATAAGGTTTGCTAAGAAAAGCTAGAGTAGTGTAGAGTAAAGTAGAGTAGATTAGAGTAGAGTAGAGCTAGGTTGCATTAGGTTAGGCTAGAGTATAGTTAGAGTAAAGTAGAGTTGAACAAAGAAGAGAAGAGTAGAGTAGAACATAATATAGTAAAGTATAGAAGAGTAGGGTTGAGTAGAATAGAGCAGAGTTGAGTAGAGCTAGGTTAGGGTTGGCTAGGCTAAGTTAGGCTAGGCTATATAAGAGTATAGTATAGTAGAGTAGAGTATGGTAGAGCAAGGTTAGGCTAGGCTAGGCTAAACTAAGCTATAGTAAATAAGAGTAAAGTAGAGTAGAGTAGAGTAGAGCAACATAGAGCAGAGCAAAGTAGAGTGAAGTAAACCAAAGAAGAGTAGATCAGAGGAACACAGAGTATAGTAGAGCAGAGCAAAGAAGAGCAGAACAGAGCAAAGCAGAGTAGAGCTAGTTTTGGTTAGACAAGGCTAGAGTAGAGTAGAATTGAGTAGAATAGAGTAGAGCAAGGTTTTGTTAGGTTAGGTTAGGCTAGAGTTGGCTAAGTTATGCTAGTCTAGGCTAGAGTATAGGAGTAAAGTAGAGTAAAGAAGAGTAAAGCTAGTTTAGCCTAGGCTAGGTTAGGTTAGGCTAGGATAAGCTATGTTAGAATAGATTATGTAGGGTAAAGCATAGTAGAGAAGAGCAAAGCAGAGTAGAGTATAGTAGAGTTGGGCAGAGCAGAGTAAAGCTGAGCAGAGTAAAGCTGAGCAGAGTAAAGTAGAGTAGAGTAGAGCATAATAGAACAGAGCAGTGTAAAGTAGAGCAGAGGATAAGAGAGTAGAGCAGAGAAGAGAAAACATAGAGTATAGTAGAGTAGAGTAGAGCAGAGTGAAGCTAAGTAAAGCAGAGCAAGGTTAGGCTAAGCTAGATTAGAGTAGAGTAGAGTCATGTAGAGTAAAGTATAATAAAGCTAGGTTAGGCTAAGGTAGGCTTTGCTAGGATAGGCTAGGCTAGGCTAGGTTAGAGTAGAGTCGAGTAGAGTAGGGTAGAGCTAGTTTAGGCTACACTAAACTAGGCTAAATTATAGTAGAGTAGAGTAGTGCAAAGTAGAGTAGAGTGGACTAAAGAAGAGCAAAGATGAGAAGAGTAGGGCAAAGTAAAATAGAGCAAAGAAGAGTTGAGTTGAGTATAGTAGAGTAGAGTAGAGCAGAGTAAAGGAGAGGAGAGGTGAGGGGACGAGAGGAGAGTAGAAGAGAGCAGAGCAGAGTGGAGCAGAGCAAAGAAGAGCAGAGCAAAGTAGATTAGGGCAATACAAAGTAGAGCAAAAAAGAGCAGAGTAGAATAGAGCAGATCTAGGTCAGGCTAGGCTAGGCTAGGTTAGAGTAGAGTAGAGCAAAGTAGAGTACAGAAGAGTAGAGTAATGTAGTGTAGAGTAGATTAGAGTAAAGGAGAGGAGAATAGAGTAAAGTTGAGCTGAGTAGAGATGAGTAGAGCAAAGTAAAGCAAAGCATGACTGAGTAGAGTTGAGAAAAGTAGTGTAGAGTAGAGCAGAGTAGAGCAAAGTAGAGCAAAGCATAGTAGGGCTAGGTTAGTTTGAGCTATGCTTGGTAGGCTAGGCTTGGATGGGTTAGAGTAGAATAGAGTAGAGTAGAGTAGAGTTAAGTAGAGTATAGTATAGTATAGTAGATTAGAGTAAAGTAGAGTAGAGCTAGGTTTGGCTAAGCTTGGTTAGGCTAGGCTAGAGTAGAGAAGAGTAGATCTAGGTTTGGCTAGGCTACGTTAGGCTAGGCTAGCGTAGGCAAGAGTAGAGTAGAGTAGAGTACAGTAGAGTAAAGCAGAGAAGAGTAGAGTAGAGTAAAGCAGAGCAGAGTAGAGAAGAGCAGAGTAGAGCAGAGAAGAGTAGAGTTAAGTTGGGATAGGCTAGGTTATTCTAGGCTAGGTTAGTCTAGGCTAGGTTAGGCTTGGTTAGGTTAGGCTAGGTTAGAGTTGACTAAAGTAGAGCTAAATAGAGTAGAGTAGAGTAGAGTAGTTTTGGGTAGAGTAGAGCTATTTTTGGCTAGGCTAAGCTATGCTAGGCTCGACTAGGCTAGGCTGTGGTAGGCTAGAGTAAAGTAGGGTAGGGATAGGTTAAGCCTTCCTAAGGAAGGCTAGGCTAGTGTACAAAATAGAGTGGAGTAGAGAAGAGTAGAAAAGAGTAGAGGAGACTGGAGCAGAGAAGAGAAGAATAGAGCAGAGCAGAGGATAATAGAGTAAAACAATGTAGAGCAGAGCAGTGTTAGGTTAGGCTAGACTAAGCTAAGCAAGGCTAAGCTAAGCTAGGCTAGGCTAGGGTACAGTAGAGTAGAGCTTGGTTAGTCTAGGCTAAGCTAGGTTAAAGTATAATAGAGTAGAGTAGAGTAGAGTATAGTTAAGTTGAGAAGGGTTAGGATAGACTAGGTTAGGCTAGGGTAGGTTAGGGTAGACAAGAGCAAAGTAGAGTAGAGTAGAGTAGAAGAGAGTAGAGTAGAGTAGAGCAAGGTTTGGCAAGGCTACACTAGGCTAGGCTAGGTTAAGCTAGAGTAGAGTAGAGTATAATAGAGTAGATTAAAGGACAATAGAGTATAGTAGAACAAAGAGAAGTAGTGTAGAGGAGAGGAGAGTCTAGCAGAGTAAAAGAGGGAAATGCGAAGAAGAGTAGAGTAGAGGAGAAGAGCAGAGCAGAGCAGTGTAGTGTAGAATAGAGTAGTGCAAAGTAGAGAGTAGTGTAGAGAAGAGCTAGGTTATTCTTTACTAGTCTAGGCTAGGCTAGGCAAGGATAGAGTATAATAGAGTAGATTAGAGTAGAGTAGAGCTTGGTTAGGCTAGGCTAAGCTATGTTAGAGTAGAGTAGAGTATAGTAGAGTAGGGTTTAGTAGAACTATATTAGGTATGACAAGGCTTGGCTTGGCTAGAGAAGAGTATAGAAGAGTACAAAAGAATAAAGTAGAGTATAGTACAGTATAATAGATTAGAGTAGAGTGGAGTAGAGTTGAGTAGAGTAAAATAAAGAGGAGAAGATGAGAGGAGAAGAGAGTAGAGTAGAGGAGAAGAAGAGGAGAGGAGAGGAGAGGAGATGAGATAAGAGGTGAGTAGAGAAGAGTAGAGTAGAGGAGAGCCAAGCAGAGTATGGTGGAGCAGAGCAGAGTAGAGAAGAGCAGAGCAGAGCAAAGTAGAGTAGAGTGGAGAAGAGGAGTGCAGATCAAAGTAAAGCAGAGAAAAATAGAGTAGACTATAACAGAGTAGAGAAGAGCATAATAGAGTGAAGAAGAGTATAGTATAGTAGAGAAAAGTAGAGCAAAGTAGAGTAGAGCAAAGCAGAGCATAGTAGAGCAGAGCAAAGCTATGTTAGGCTAAGCTAGGCTAAAGTAGATTAGAGTAAAGTAGAGTAGAGTAGAATAGAGTAGGGAAGAGCTAGGTTAAGCTTGTCTAAGATAGAGTACAATAAAGCATAGTAATGTTGAGTATAGTAGAGCAGAGCATAGTAGAGTAGGGCAAAGTAGAGCAAAGTACAACATAATAGAGCACTACACTAGAGAGTAGAGTATAGCATTGCTAGTTTAAGCTAGGCTAGGTTAGGCTACACTAGGCTAGGCTAGAGTAGAGTAGGGTAAAATAGAGCAGAGTAGAGTAAAGTACAGTAAAGCTAGGTCACGTTTGGCTAGCTAGGCGAAGTTGTACAAGTGTAGAGTAAAGTAGAGTATATTAGTGTGTAGTAGAGTAAAGTAGAGTAGAGCTACGCTAGGCTAGTCTAGGCTGTTAGGGAAGACTAGGCTAAGCTAGAGCAAGGTGGAGCATAGTAGAGTAAAGTAGAGTAAGTAGAGTAGAGCTAGGTTAAGCTAGAATAGGCTAGGCTAAACTATGTTAGAGTTGTCTAGACTTAAGTATAGTAGAGTATAGAATAGTAGAGTGGAGTAAAGCAGACCAGAGCATAGTAGAGTAGAGTAGAATAGAGTGGAGCAGTACAGGACAGAGCAGAGTAGAGTAACGTAGAGCAAAGTATAGTACAGTAGAGTGTAATAGAGTAGAGAAAATTAGAGTAGAGTAGAGAATAGAAGAGCAGAGCAAGGTTAAGCTAGGGTTGGCTAGGCTTAGCTAGGCTAGAGGAGAGGATAGTAGAGTAGAGCAGAGTAGAGTTAAGTAGAGTAGAGCAATGTAAAGTTAGGTTAGGCTAGGTTAGGTTAGGTCAGAGTAGAGTAGAGTAGAGTAATGTAGATTAGAGCTACATTAAGCTAGGCTAAGCTAGCTTAGCCTATAGGCTAGGTTAGGTAGGCTAGGCTAGGCTAGAGTAGAGAAGAGTAGAGTAGAATAGAGTCGACTAGAGTAGAGTAGAGTCGAGAAGAGCTGAATAGTGTAGAGCAGAGCAGAGCTAGGTTAGTTTAGGTTAGGCTAGCTAAGCAAGGAAAGGTTAGGCTAGGTTAGGTAAGCATAGGCTAGCCTAGGCTAGGCTATAGTGGAGTAGAGTAGAGTAGAGCTAGGTGAGGAAAGGCTAGGCTCGACTAACTTAGAGTATAATATAGTAGAGTAGAGTAGAGCAAAGCACATTAGAGCAGAATAGAGCAGAGTAAAGCAGAGTAGAGTAGAGTAGAGCAGAGCAGAGCTATGAAAGGCTAAGCTAAGACTGGGTAGGCTAGAGTAGAGTAGAGAAGAGCAGAGCTAGGATAGGCTAGGCAAGGCTAGGCTAGGCTAGGTTTGAGTAGATTAGATTATAGTAGAGTTGAGTAGAGTAGAGTAGAGTAGAGTAGAGTATTGTATAGTAGAGAAGAATAGAGTAGAGTAGAGTAGAGTAGAGTAGAGTACAGTTGAGTTAGGCTATGTTAGGCAAGGCTAGGCTAAGGTAGGTTTGGCTAAGCTATGCTAGAATAGAGTAGAGTAGAGTAGCTTAGAGAAGAGTAGAGTGATGCAGAACTCAGTTAGGCTTGGTTAATCTATGTTAGGCTAGGCTAGATTGAAGTAGAGTATAGTAGAGTAGATAGAGCAGAGCAGAGTATAGTAGAGCAGAGTAGAGAAAAGTATTGTAGAGAAGAGTAGAGTAGTGTAGAGTAGAGCAAAGCATAGTAGAGCTTGGTTAGGTTAAGCTAAACTAGGCTAGGCTAGGCTATGCTAGGATAGAGTAGAGTAGAGTATAGTGGAGTAGAGTAGAGTAGAGTATAGTAGAGTGTAGTATAGTATAGTGGAGTAGAGTAGAGTAAAGTTGAGCTAGCTTTGGCTTGGCTAATAAGGCTAGGCTAGAGGAGAGTAGAGTAGAGTAGAGCTAGGTTAGGTTAGACTAGGCAAGATTAGGCTAGTCTAGGCTAGGTTTAACTAGAGTATATTCGAGAATAATAGAATAGAGTGGAGTAGAGCTAAGTAGAGCATAGCAGAGCAAAGTAGTACAGAGTATAACAGAGTAGAGTAGAGTAGAGCAGAACAGAGCTAGGTTTGGTTAGGCTAGGTTAGAATAGAGTAGAGTAGAGTAGGGTAGAGCTGAGTAGAGAAGAGTGGAGCAAAGTAAAGTAGAGTAAAGTAGAATAGAGTAGGGAAGAGCAGAGTAGAGTGGAGTATAGTTAGGTTAGGCAAGGCTAGGCTAGGCTATAGTAGAATAGAGTAGAGTAGAGTAGAGTTGAGTCGAGTAGAGTAGGGCAAGCTTAGGCTAGGCAAGGCTAAGGTAGGTTAGGCTTGGTTATGCTCGACTCGAGTAGAGTATAGCAGAGTAGAGTAGAGTAGAGTAGAGCTAGGTTAGGCAAGGCTAGAGTATAATAGAGTAGAGAAAACTAGAGTAGAGTACAATAAAGTTGGGCAGTGTACAGTAGAGCTGAGCAGAGTTAGGTTAGGCAAAGCTATGCTAGGCCTGGTAAGGCTAGGATAGGCTTGGCTAAGTAAAGCTAGAGTAGAGTAGAGCAGAGTTGAACTAGGTTTTGATAGGCTAGGCTAAGTTAGGTTAGAGTAGAGTAGAGTAGAGTTGAACTAGGTTTTGATAGGCTAGACTAAGCTAGGTTAGAGTAGAGTAGAGAGTAGATTAGAATAGTGTATTGCAAAGATTGGTTAGGCTAGGCTAGGCTAGAGCAGAGTAGAGTAAATTAGAGTAGAGTAAAGTAGAGTAGAGGTTGGTTAGGCTAGGCAAGGTTAGGCTAGAGTCGAGTGGAGTAGAGTAGAGAAGATAAAAGTAAAGTGGAGAAGAGCAGAGAAGGGTACAGTAAAGCAGAGTAGAGCAAAGCATTGTTGTGCAAAGTAGAGCAGAGTAAAATAGAATAGAGTAAAGTATAATAGAGTAGAGTGGAGTACAATTAAGTAGAGTAGAGTAGAGTAGAGTAGAGAAGAGTAGATTAGAGTAGAGTAGAGTAGAGTGGAGTACAATTGAGTAGAGTAGAGTAGAGTAGAGAAGAGTAGAGAAGAGTAGATTAGAGTTAGGTTAGGCTAGGCTAAGCTAGGCTAGAGTAAAGTAGAGTACAACACAGTAGAGTAGAGTAGTGTAGAGCTAAGTTAGGTTTAGCGAGGCTAGGTGAGGCTAGGCTAAAGAAGAGTAAAGTAGAATAGTGTAGTGCTAAGCAGAGTAGAGGAGAGTAGAATAGAGTAGAGTAGAGCAGAGCAGAGTTGAGCTGAGTAGAGCTGAGTAGAGTAGAGTAGAGCAAAGTAGAGTAGAGCAGAGTAAAGTAAAGTAGAGTAGTGAAGAGCAAAGCAAAGTAGAGCAAAGCAGAGCTTAGCTAAGTAGAGTAGAGTATAATAAAGTAGAGTAGAGCAGAGGAAAGAAGAGTAGAGTAGAGTAGAGCAAGGCAGAGTAGAGTAGAGTTGTTTAGAAAAGAGCAGAGAGATTAGGGTAGAGCAAAGTAGAGTAGAGTAGAGCTAAGTTAGGCTAGGTTAAGCTAGGCTAGAATAGAGTAGAGTAGGGTAGAGTAGAGTGGAGTAGAGTATAATAGAGTAGAGTAGAGTAGAGGAGAGGAGAGGAGAGTAGAGTAAAGTAGTATAAAGAAGAGTATAGTGGAGCTAGGTTAGGTTAGGCTTGGGAAGGTTAGGCTAGATTAGACTGACTTTGCTAGGTTAGGCTGGAGTATAGTAGAGTAGAGTAAAGATGAGCTAGGTTAGGTTAGGCTAGAGTAATGTGGAGTAGAGTAGAGCAGAGTTAGGCTTGCTTAGGCTAGGTTAGAGTATAATAGAGTGGAGCAGAGTAGAGAATAATAGAGCAAAGTAGAGCAGAGTAGAGAAAAGAAGAGCAGAGAAGAGTAGAGGAGAGCTAAGTTTGGCTAGGCCAAGCTAGGCTAGGCTAGAGTTGAGTAGAATAAAGTAGATTATAGTAGAGTAGAATAGAGCAGATTAGACTAGAGTTAAGTGAGATTAAGATAGGTTAGGTGATGCTAGGTTAGTTTAGGCTAGAGTAGAGTAGTGTAGTGTAGAGTAGAGTGGAGTAGAGTAGAGTTGAGCTAGGTTAAGTTAGGCTAGGCTAGGCTAAAGTAGAGTAGAATAGAGTAGAGGAGAGCAGAGTAGAGCAGAGCATAGTAGAGCAAAATAGAGAAGAGTATAGTGGAGTTGAGCAAAGCAGAGAGAAGTAGAGCAAAGCATAGAAGAATAGAGTGGAGTAAGGTTAATTTAGGCTATGCTATGCTAGGCTAGGCTAGGCCAGTGTGGAGTAGAGTAGAATAAAGCTCGATTAGGTTAGGCGAGGCTAGGTTAGACTGGCTAAGCTAGGCTAGGCTTGAGTAGATTGTAGTAGAGTATAACAAAGTAGAGTAGAGTAGAGTAGAGTAGTGCAGGGCAGAGGAGAGCAGAGTAAAACAAAGTAGAGCTATTTTAGGTTGGGTTAAGCTAGAGTAGAGTTAGTAGAGTAGAGTAGAGTAGGGTAGAGTTGAGTAGAGTAGTGCTAGGTTAGGTTAGGATAAATTAAGCAAAGTTAGAGTAGGGTAGATTAGTGTGGAGTAGAATAGATTAAAGAAGAGTTGATTAGAGTAAATTAGAGTAGAGCTTGGATTGGTTAGGCTTGGTTAGGCTTGGCAAGGCTAAAGTATAGTAAAGTAAAGAGGACTGGTGTAAAGAAGAGTAAAATAGAGCTAGGTTATGCTATGCTAGGCTAAACTAGGCTACAGTAGAGTAAAGTAGAGAAGTGCAAAAAAGAGTAGAGTAGAGTACAGTAGAGCAAAGCAAAGTTGAGTGGAGTAGTATAGAGTAGAGTAGAGTGGAGTAGAGCAAGGTTAAGTTAGGCTAGGCAAGGCTAGAGTAGAGTAGAGTAAAGTAAGGTTAGGTTAGGCTAGGCTAAGTTAGATTGGCTTGGCTTGGTTAGGCTATAGTAGAGTAGAGTAGAGCAAGGTTAAGTTAGGATAGGCTAGGCTAGAGTAGAGTAGAGTAAAGTAAGGTTAGGTTAGGCTAGGCTAAGTTAGATTGGCTTGGCTTGGTTAGGCTATAGTAGAGTGTAGTAGAGTAGAGAAGAGTATAGTAGAGTAGAGCAAAATAGATTAGAGTAGAGAAGAGTAGAGCATAAGAGAATAGAAAAGAGTATAGTAGATTAGAGCAGAGCAAAGTAGAGTAGAGCTAGGTTAGGCTAGCTAAGCTAGACTAGGCTATGTTAGGCTAAGTTAGAGTAGAGTAGAGTAGAGTAAAGTAGAGTAAAGTAGAGCAGAGCATAATAGAGCAAAGCAGAGTAGAGCAGAGTATAGTAGAGTTGCAGAGTAGAGTTGTGTAGTATAGAGTATAATAGAGCAGAGATGAGCAAAGCAAAGAAGAGTTGAGTAGAGCAGAGTAGAGTAGAGCGAAGTAGAGTAGAGTAGAGTAGAGCTAGTTAGGATAAGCTTCCCTAGGCTAAGCATGTTTAGGCTAGGCTAGAGTATAGTAGAATAGAGTAGTGCAAAGCTAGGTTAAGTTAGGCTAAGATAGGATTTGCTAGAGTAGAGTAGAGTAATGTACAGTATAGTAGAGCATAGTAAAGTAGAGCAAAGTGGAGCAGAGCATAATAGAGCATAGTAGAATAAGGTTAGGCGAGGCTAGGTTGGGATACATTATGCTAGGCTTTGCTAGGCTAGAGTAGAGTAGAGTAGAGCATAGCAGAGTAAAGTAGAACAGAGTAGAGTAGAGTATATTAAAGTATAGTAGAGTGGAGTAGAGTTGAGCTAGCTTAGCCTAGGGTAGGCTAGGTATGGATAGGCTAGGAAAGGGTAATGTAGAGTAGAGTAGAGTAGAGTTGAGTTGAGCAGTGCAGACTAGTGCAAAGTAGAGAAGAGTAGAGCATAGTTGAGTAGAGTAGAGTAGAGCTAGGTTAGGTTAAGCTAGGCTAGGCAAAGCTAAGTTAGAGTAGAGTAGAGTATAGTATAATAGAGTATAATAGAGTAGAGTAGAGTAGAGCAAGGTTAGGCTAGACTAAGATAAGTTAGCATAAAGTAGAGTAGAGTGGAGTAGAGTAAAGTAGAGTAGAGTAGAGTAGAATGAAGCAGAGTAGAGTAGAGCATAGCAGAAAAGAGAAGTATGAGTTTGCTAGAGCATAGCGAAGCAGAGAAGAGTAGAGGTACGTAAGCCCAAGTTAGGTTAAACTCGACTAGGCTAGGTTAGTATAGGTTAGAGCAGAGTAGAGTAGAGTAGAGTAGAGAAGAGTAGAGTAAAGTAGAGTAGAGTAGAGCAGAATATAGTAGAGCTGAGTAAACCAAAGTAGAAAAGAGTAAAGTAGAGTAGAGTAGAGTAGAGGACAATAAGGAAGAGCAGAGTAGAGTAGTGTGAAGAAGAGTAGAACTAGGTTAGGCTAAGCTAGGCTATGCTAAGGTAGGCTAGTTTAGATTATTGGTGAGTAGAGTAGTGTTGAGTAGAGTCAAGTAAAGCTAGGTTCGGTTAGGCTAGGTGAGGCTAGGCTAGAGTAGAGTAGTGTAGAGTGCTGTAGAGTATAGTAGAGCAAGGTTAGGTTAGGCTAGGTTAGGCTAAAGTAGAGTAGAATCAAATAGAGTAGAGTAGAGTAGAGCATAGTAGAGCATAGCATAGCTTAGTAGAGCAGAGTAAAGCAGAGTCGAGCAGAGCAGAGTAGAGAAGAGTAGAGTAGAGCATAGTAGAGTAGAGCAGAGCAAGCTTAGGAAAGGGTAGGCTATGTTAAGCTAGAGTAGAATAGAGTAGAGCTAGGTTAGGTTAGGTTAGGCTAGGCTAAGTTATAGTAGAGTGGAGTAGAGAAGAGTGGAGTATAATAGAATAGAGTAGAGTAGTATAGATTAGAGATGATTAGAGTAGATCTAGCTTAGGATTGGCAAGGCAAGGCTAGGCTAGGGTAGGCTAGGCAAGGCTAGGCTTCGCTAGGGTAGGCTTGACTAGGCTAGAGTAAAGTAGAGTAGAGTTGAGTAGAGTAGAGTAGAGCCTGGTTAGGCTTGGTTAGGCTAATGTAGAGTAGAGTAGAGTACAGTAAAGTAAAGTAGAGAATACTAGACTACAGTAAAGTAGAGTATAGTGGAGAAGAGTAAACCAAAATAGAGTAAAGTAGAGGGAGCAGAGGAGAGCAGAGTAGAGCAGAGTAGAATAGAATAGTGTAGAGCTAGATTAGGTTAGGCTTAGAAAGGCAATGCTAGAGTAAAGTATAAAAGAGTAGAATAAAGTAGTGTAGAGTTGAGTAGATTAGAGTATAGTATAGTAGAATAGAGTAGTGTAGAGTTGAGTAGAATAGAGTAGAGTATAGTTGAGTGGAGTAGAGTAGAGGGAGTAGAGTAAAGGAGAGGAAAGGAGAGGAGACGAGAGGAGAGGAGAGGAAAGGAGAGGAGAGAAGAGGAGAGAAGAAGAGAGCAGAGCAGAGCAGTGCAGAGTAAAGCAAAACAATGTAGAGTAGAGTAGAATAGAGTAGAGCAAAGCAAAGCAAAAAAAAGCAAAGTAGAGCATAGTAGAGCATAGTAGAGTATAGCAGAGTATAGTAGAGGAGAATAGAGCAAAGTAAAGTAGAGCTAAGTTAGGCTAAGATAGGCTAGGCTACAATAGAGTAGAGTAAAGCAAAGTAGAGTATAGTAGAGTATAGTAGAGCTAGGTTAGGCTTGGTTAGGCTTGGCTAGGTTAGAGTAGAGTAGAGTAGAGAAGGTCTAGGTTATGTTGGGCTAAAGCTTGGTAAAGCTATGCTAGGGTAAGTTAAGCTAAGCTAGAGCAAATTAGACTAGAGTAGAATAGAGTAGAGTAGAGAAGAGTAGAGTTGAGTAGAGCAGAGCAGAGTAGTGTAGAGTGGAGTAGAGCTAGGCTAGGCTAGCCTAGGCTAAGTTAGGAGTAGAGTAAAGTAGAATAGAGCATAGTAGACAAGAGTAGAGTGAAATAGAATAGAGCAGAGTAGAGTTGAGTATAGTAGAGTAGTGATGAGTAGAGTAGAGTAGAGTAGAGTAGACTAAAATAGAGAAGAGTAGAGTAGAGTAAGGTAGAGCAGAGTAGAGTAAAGAAGAGTAGAGTACAATAGAGTAGAGTAGAGTAGTGAAGAGTAAAGCAGAGTAGAGTAGAGTAGGGTAAAGTAGAGTAAAATAAAGTAGAGTAAAGTGGAGTAGAGTAGAGTATAGTAGAGTAGAGTAGAGTAGATTAGAGTATAGTAGAGTAGAATATATTAAATTAGGGTTAGGTTAGGTTAGGTTAGGCTTGACTAGGCTTGGCTTGGCTAGAGTAGAATAAAGTAGAGTAGAGTAGAGCTAGGTTATGTTAGGGTAGGCTAAGCGAAGTTTAAGTAGAGTAGAGTGGAGTAAAGTAGATTGAAGTAAAGTATACTAGAGCTAGGTTAGGCTAGAGTAGAGTAGGGTGGAGTAGGGTAGAGTAGTGTAGAGTAGAGTCGAGCTAGGTTAGCCTAAACAAGGCTAAAGCAGAGTAGAGTACATTAGAGTAGAATACGATAGAGTGCATTATAGTAGAGTAGAGAAGGGTAGAGCAAAGTATAGAAAAGCAAAGTAGAGTAGAGTAGAGTAGAGCAGGACAAAGCAGAGAAAAAGCATAGTAGAGTAGAGTATAGCATAGCAGAGTAGAGTAGAGCTGAGTAGTGTAGAGCAGAAAAAAGTAAAGCAGAGTAGAGTAGAGTAAAGCAAGGTTAGGCTAAATTAGACAAGGCTAGGTTAGAGGAGAGTAGAGGAGAGTATAATAGAGCAAAGTAGTGCAAAGCAAAATAGAGTAGAGGAAAATAGAGTAGAGTAGAGTTAAGTTAAGCTAAGATAGGCTAGAGTAGAGAATAATAGAGTAGAGCTAGGTTAGGCTAGTCTAGGCTAGGCTAGGTTAGAGAAGAGTAAGGTAGAATGGAGTGGAATAATGTAGAGTGGAGTGGAGTAAAGTATAGTATAGTATAATAGAGTAGAGTAGAGAAGAGTAGAGTAGAGTAGAGCAATGTTAGGCTAGGCTAGGCTATAGTAGGTTAGGCAAGGCTAGGAAAGAGTATAGTGGAGTAGAGTAGAGAAGAGTATAATAAAGTAGAGGAGAGCTTGGTTAGGCTAAGCAAGGCTATAGTGTAGTAGAGTAGAACAAAGCCGTGTGGGGTAGAGCAGAGGAGAGCAGAGAAGAGTAGAGAAGAGCAGAGAATTGCATAATAGAGTAGAGTAGAGTAGAGTAGAGTAGAGCAGAATAGAGCAGAGTGGAGTAGAGTAGAGCAGAGGAGAGTAGAGCTACATTAAGATGAGCTAGGCTTGGCTGGCCTAGGTTCGAATAGAGTAGAGTAGAGTAGAGTAGAGTAGAATAGAGTAAAGTAGAGTTGAGTAGAGCATAGTATAGTAGAGTAAAGTAGAGTATAGTGGAGTTGAACTAGGTTAGACTAGGCTAAGTTAGGCTAGGCTAGGCTAGAATTAAGTAGAGTAAAGAAGAGTAGTGTAGAGTAGAGTAGAGTAGAGTAGAGCTAAGTTAGGCTAGGCTATGATAGGCGATGGTAGGCTAGGCTCGAGTAGAGTAGAGTAGAGCTAGATTAGGCTCGGCTTAGAAAGGCTATGTTAGAGTAGAGTAGAGTAGAATACAATAATATAGAGTAGAGTAGATTAGAGTAGAGTAGAGTAGAGTAGAGTGGGGTAGAGTAGAGTAGAGTAGAGGAGAGGAGAGGAGAGGAAAGGAGAGGAAAGGAGAGGAGAGAAGTGGATAGAAGAAAAGAGCAGAGTAGAATAGAGTAGAGTAGAGCAGAATAGTGTAGAGCAAAGATGAACAGAACAGAGCAAAGCAAAGTAGAGTAGAGCATAGTAGAGCATAGTATAGTACAGTAGAGTTGAGTAGAGGAGAGTAGAGCATTGCAAAGAAAAATAGTGCAGAGCTGAGTAAAGTAGAGCTAAGTTAGGCTATGCTAGGTTAGGCTATAGTATAGTATAGTAAAGTAGAGTAGAGTAGAGTATAGTAGAGTATTACAGAGCTAGGTTAGGCTTTGTTAGGCCTGGTTAGGTTATATAGAGTAGAGTAGAGTAGAGTAGAGCTAGGTTACATTGGGCTAAGCCAAGCTAAGCTATGCTAGGGTAAGGTAGGCTAGGCTAGAGTTTATTAGAGTAGAGTAGAGTACAATACAGTTGAGTAGAGCTAGTGTAAGATAGAGTAGAACATAGTAGAGTAGAGTAGAGGAGAGTAGAGCAGAGCAGAGAAAAGTAAAGTAGAGTAGAGCAAAGCTGAGTAGGGCCGAGTAGAGTAGAGCATAGTAGAGTAGAAAAAGATTAGGCTAAGCTAGGCTAGAGTAGAGTAGAGTAGAGTAAACTGATTAAAGTAAGGTAGAGTACACTAAAGTAAAGCAAGGTTAGGTTAGGATAAGCTAGCCTACGGTAGAGTAGGCTAGGCTTGGCTAGAGTAGAGTTGAGTAGAGTCTAGTAGAGTAGAGCAGAGTAGAGTAGAGTAAAGTAGAGCTCGGTTAAGCTAGGCTAGGCTAAAGTAGAATAGTGTAGAGTAGAGTAGAGCTAGGTTAGGCTAAGCTAGGCAAGAGTGCAATAGATTAGAGTAGAGTAGAGCAAAGTAGAGTAGAGCAGAGTAGAGTAGAGAAGAGTAAAGCAAAAGAAAGTAAAGTATAATAGAGCAGAGCAGAGCTGACAGGAGCTAGGTTAGGGTAGGCTAGGAGAGGCTAGGCTAAGGAAGAGTAGAGTAGAGCTAGGTTAGGCTAGCTTGGCTAGCTAAGTTAGAGTAAAGTAGAGTAGACCATAGTAGAAAGAGTAGACCAGTGTAGACCAAAATAGAGTAGAGTCTAGTAGAGTAAAGTAGAGTATAATAGAGTAGAGTATAGTTAGATTAGGTAAGGTTAGGCTAGGTTAGGCTAGGCTAGGTTTTTCTAGAGTAGAGTTGAGTAGAGTAGAGTTAAGCTAAGTTAGGCTAGGGTAGGCTAGAGTAAAAAGTAGAGCAGAGAAGAGTAGAGTAGAGTAGGGTAGAGTAGAGCAAAGAAGAGCTGAGCAGAGTAGAGTATAGTAGAGCTGAGTAGAGTAGAGTAGAACTAGGTTAGGCTAAGCTTGGCTAGGCTATGCTAGGCTTGGCTAGGCTAGGTTAGAGTAGAGTAGAGTAGAGTAGATTGTAGTATAGTAGAGTAGAGCTAGGTTAGGCTAGACAAGGATAGGCTAGGATAGGCTATGCTAGAGTGGAGTAGAAATGAGTTGAGCTAGGTAGGCTTTTTTAGGCTAGGCTAGGATAGAATAGAGTAGAGTATAGTAGAGTATAGTAGAGTAGAATATAGTTGAGAAGAGCTAGGTTAGGCTAGGCTAGAGTAAAGTAGAGTAAAAAAGAGTAGAGTAGAGCTAGGTTAGGCTAGGTTGGGCTATGTGAGGCCAAGCTAGGGTAGGTTAAGCAGGCAAGGCTGGACTAGAGTAAAGTAGAGTAAAGTAAAGTAGAGCTATGTTAGGCTAGGCTAGGTTAGGTTAGAGTATAATAGAGTACAATAGAGTAGAGTAAACTAGTGTAGAGTAGAGTAGAATGGAGTAGAGTAGAGCAGAGTATAGTATCGTTGAGGAGAGGAGAGCAGAGTAGAGCATAAGAGTAGAACTAAGCAATATAGATTAGAGCAGTACGTAGTAGAGCAAAGTAGAATAGAGAAAAGCTAGGTTAGGCTAGGGTAGGCTAGGTGAGGCTAGGCTAGGCTAGAGTAGAGTAGAGTGGTGTAGAGTAGAGTAGTGTAGAGTAGAGCTAGGTTAGGCTAAGCTAGGCAAGGGTAGGCTAGGGTAGCCTAGGCTAGGCTAAGCATGTTTAGAGTTGAGAAGAGTAGAGTAGAGTAGAGTAAGGTAGAGTAGCATAGAGCTAAATTAAGCTTATTTAGGCTAGAGTAGATTAAAATAGAGTAGAGTAGAGTAGTGTATGCTAGAGTAGAGTAGAGTAGAATAAGGCTAGGCTTGGTTATGCAAGGTTAAGTTAGGATAGGTTAGGCTAGGCTAGGCTAGACTGTGCTCTACTAGGTTCGGCTAGGCGACGCTAGGCTTGGCTAGGCCAAGGTAGAGTCGTGTAGAGTATAGTAGAGTAAAGTACAATTGAGTAGATAGAGTATAAAAAAGCTGGGAAAGGCTAGGATAGCTTAGGCTTAGCTAGGGTAGGGTAGGCTAAGATAGGCTAGAGTAGAGTAAAGTTGAGTAGTATAAAGCTAAGTTAGGCTTAGTTAGGCTAGACTATAACAAAATAAAGTAGAGTAAAGTAAAGCTAAGTGAGGTTAGGCAAGGTGAGCTAGGCTAGGCTAGAATAGAGTAAAGTAGGGTAGAGTAGAGTATAGTATGGTTGCGCTAAGTTTTGCTAGGTTAAGCTAAGATAGGTTAGACAAGGCTAAGTTAGGTTAGGATAATGTAAAGTAGAGTAGAGTAGCATTGAGCTAAGACAGGCTTAGCTACATTGGAGGTTAACAAAATAGAGTAGAGTAGTGTACAGAAATGTAAATTTAGGCTAGGCTAGGTGAGATTCGATTAGACAAGGCTAGGCTTGGCTTTGCTAGAGTATAGTAAAGTAGAGTAGAGTTGGGTAGAGTATAGTATAATATGGTTGGGCTAGGCTAGGGAAGGTTAGGCTAGGTTAAGCTAGAGCATAGTAGAGTAGAGGAGAGGGGCATAGAGCTAAGTTAGGCTTAGCAAGGCTAGAGTAGAATAAAATAAAGTAGAGTACAGTAAAGAAGAGTAGAGTAGAGCAGAGTATAGTAAGGCAAGGCTAAGCTAGGCATGGTTAGGTTAGGATAGGTTAGGCTAGGCTAGGAAAGGCAAGGTTAGGCTACGCTTAGCTCTGTTAGGCTGGGCTAAGCTAAGAAAGAGTAGAGTAGAGTAAAGTATTGTAGAGTAGAGTTGAGTGAAGTAAAATATAATAAGGTTGGGTAGGGTTATGCTAGGGTAAGTTAGACGAGAGTTGAGTAGTAGAGTAGAGTAGCATAAAGCTAAGTTAGGCTTAGCTAGGCTAGAGTTAAATAAAATAGAGTAGAGTAGAGTAAGGCTAAGCTTGGCTAGGCAAGGTTAGGTTAAGCTAGGCTAGGCTAGGATAGGTTAGAGTAGAGTAGGGTTGGGTTGAGTAGAGTAGAGTGGAGTAGAGTATAGTTTTATAGAGTAGAGTAGAATAGAGTTTAGAGTAGAGCAGAGTAAAGTAGAGCAAAGAAGAGTAGAGCATATCAGAGCAAAGTAAAACAAAATAGAGCAAAGCAAAGAAAAATAGAGCATAATACAGTAGAGCAGAGCAGAGTAGAGTAGAGTAGAGTAGAGTAGAGTTGAATAGATAAAAGTAGAGCAGAGTAGAGTAGAGAAAAGTTTAGTAGAGCTTAGGTGAGGTTACGCTTGGCTAGGCTAAGGTAGGGTAGAATAGAGTATAGTAAGGCTATGCTAGGCTAGGTTAGGCTAGAGTAGAATAGAGCAGAGTAGAGTAGCATAAAGCTAAGTTAGGCATAGCTAGGCTAGAGTTGAATAAAATTGAGTAAAGTAGAGTAGAGCCTAGCTGATATTAGGTTAGGCTAAGCAAGGGTAAAGCAGAGTAGAGTTAGGTAAAGTAAAGTATAGTATGGCTAGGTTAGGCTAGGCTAGGTAGGCAAGGTTTTGTTGAATTAGAGTACAACTGAGTAGAGTAGCATAGAGATAAGTTAGGCTTAGTTAGTCTAGAGTAGAGTGAAATAGAGTAAGACAGAGTATAGGAGAGTAGATTAGAATAAGGCTAGGCTAAGCTATGCTAAGCTAGGCTAGGCTAGACGAGGCTAGGGAAAGCTAAGCTAGGTTAGGCTTGGCTAGGCTAGGCTAGGCTAGGCAAAGCTAGAGTAGAGTAGAGTATGGTAGAGTAGAGTATAGTAGAGTAGAGTATAGTAAGGCTAGGTAAGATTAGGCTAGGTTTGTTTAGGCTAAGCTACAGTAGGCTAGGTTAAGCATGAGTCGAGTAGGGTATAGTAGAGTAGTATAAAGCTAGGTTAGGCTTAGCTAGGCTGGAGTAAAATAAGTTATAGTAGAGTAGAGTAGAGTAGTGTAAGGCTAGGCTAGGCGAGATTAGGTTAGGCTAGGATAACTTAGGCTAGACTAGGCTAGATAAGGTTGGAGTAGGGTAGAGTAGAGTAAAGTAGAGCAGAGTAGAATAGTATAGTGCAAAGTAAGGTAAGAAAGAGTAGAGAGGAGCATAGTATAGTAGAGTAGAGTGGAGTATAGTAGAGTTGAGTAAAGTAAGATAGAGGTATTTTAGGCTTAGCAAGGCTAGAGTAGAATAAAATAGAGTAAAGTAGGGTTGAGTAATGTAAAGCTGGGCTAGGCTATACTAGAGTAGAGTAGACTGAGTAGGGTAGAGCATAGTAAGGCTGGGCTTTTTTATTTTTGGTTAAGCTAGGCTATGCTAGGTTAGGCTAGGCTAGGCTAGGTTAGGCTAGAGTAGAATAGAGTAGAGTATAGTAGCATAGAGCTAAGTTAGGACTAGCTTGGTTGGAGCACAATAAAATAGAGTATAGCAGAGTAGAGCAGAGTAGAGCAAGGCTAGGCTAGAAAATGTGAGGTTAGGCTCGGTTAGGCTACAGTAGAGTAGAGTAGGGTATAGTAGAGTATAGTAAGGTTGGGTTAGGCTAGGCTAAGTTAGTCTAGACAAGGTTAGGAAAGGCAATGTTAGACTATAGTAGGGTAGAGTGGCATAGTGTTAAGTTAGGCTTAACTAAGCTAGATTACAATGAAATAGAATATAGTAGAGTAGAGTAGAGTAGAGAAAGGCAAGGCTAGGCTAGGTAGGCTAGGTTAGGATAGGTTAGGCTAGGCTAGGTTAGACAAGGCTAGACTAAGCTAAGCTATAATATATTAGAATAGAGTGTCATAGTGCAAAGTTAGGCTTAGTTAGGCTAGAGCAAAATAAAATAGAGTAGAGTAAAGAAGAGTAGAGTAGAGTAAAACTCAACTAGGCAATGTGAGGTTAGATTAGGTTAGGTTAAACTAGGCTAGCCTAAGATAGGTTCTAGTAGGGTATAGAAGAGTAGAGTAGTGCAATGCAGAGTAGACCAGAGCAAAGCAAAGTAGAATAGAGCAGAGCAAAGTAGAGTTAAGTAGAGTAGAGTAGAATAGAGCAGAGCTATGCTTGGCTAGGCAAGGCTAGGCTAGGAGAGACTAAAAGAGTAGAGTAGAACAGAGTAGAGTATAGCAGAGTAAAGGAAAATAGAAAAGAGAAGAACAGAGCAGAGTAGAGTAGAATAAAGCAAAGTAGAATATAGTAGATCAGAGTAGAGCAGAATAGAGTAGAGCATAAAAAAGTAGAGCAGACTTGAGTAGAGTAGAGTATAGTAGTAAAAAGTAGAGTAGAGCATAGTAGATCAGAGTAAAGCTAGGTTAGGGTAAGCTAGGTTAAGGTAGGCTAGACTAGGCTAGGTTAGTCTAGTTAGTAGTAGAGTAGAGTAAAGGAGAGTAGAGAAAAGTAGAGAAGAGTAGAGCAGAGTAGAGTTAAGTTTAGAAGAGAAAAGTAGAGCAGAGCAATATAGAGCAGAATAGAGAAGAATAGAGCTAGGTTAGGCTAGACTAGAGTAGACAAGAGTTTAGAAGAATAGCATAGAGTAGAGTAGAGTGGAGTGGTGTGGAGTAGAGTAGAGTAGAGTAGAGCTAGGTTACGTTAGGCTAGGCTAAGTTAGAGTAGAGTAGAGTAGTGTAGAGTAGAGTAGAGTAGAGTAGAGTAGAGCTAGGTTAGGCTAAGCTAAGCTAGACTAGGCTAGGCTAGAGTAAAGTAAAGTAGAGAAATGTAGAGCAGAGTAGAGTAGAGTCGTGTAGAGTAGAGCAGAGTAGAGTAGAGTAAAGTAGAGTTAGGCTAAGCTAGAGCAGAGTTGAGTACAGTATAAAACAACAAAGCAGAATAGAGCAGAGAAGAGCAAAGTAGAGTAGAGTATTGTAGAGTAGAGCAGAGTAGAATAGAGCAGAGCATAGTAGAGCAAAGCTGAGTAGAGAAGAGTAGAGTAGAGTAGAGCAAGGCTAACCTATTCTAGGCTAGGCTAAGCTATTCTAGGATAGGCTAAGCTGTTCTAGGCTAGGCTAAGCTAAGCAAAGTTAAAGTACAGTGGAGTAGAGTAGAGTGGAGTATAATAGAGTAGAGTAGAGTAGAGTAAATTATAATAGAGTAGAGTAGAGTAGAGCAAGTTTAATCTAGGCTTGGTGGGGCTAAGTGAGGCTAGGCTAGGTTAGGCTAAGCTAGATTAGAGTATAATAGAGTAGAGTAGAGTATAGTAGAGCTAGGTTAGGTTAGGCTAGGCGAGGCTAAAGTAGAGCACAGTAGAGTTGAGTAGTGTAGAGAAGATCAAAGCATAGTAGAGTAGAACAGAGCATAGCAGAGTAGAATGGAGCAAAGTGGAGCAAACTAGAGCAGAGTAGAGTAGAGCAAAGTAGAGCAGAGAAGAGCAGAGAAAAGAAGACAAGTGCTAAGTTAGGCTATGCTAGCCTAGAGTAGAGTAGATAAAGTCGAATATAGTAGAGCTAGGTTAGGCTAGGCTAGGTTAGAGTAGAGTAGACTATAGTAGAGTGAGTAGTGTATAGTTGAGTAGTGTAGAGTAGAGTAGAGTAGAGCTGTGTCGAGCAAAGCAAGAATAGGTTAGGCTAAGCTAGGCTAGAGTAGAGTGGAGTAGAGTAGAGTATAGTAAAGTAAACTAGGGTAGAGCAGAGCTAGTTAGGCTAGGCTAGGTTCAACTAGGTAAGAATAGAGTATAGTTAGTAGAGTAGAGTAGAGTAGAACTAGGTTAAGTTAGGCTAGGCTTAGCTAAAGTAGAGTAAAGTAGAGTAGAGTAGAGAAAAGCATAGCATAAAAAAGTAAAGCAGAGTAGATCAGAGCAGGGCTAGGCGAGGCTAGGCAAGGTTAGGTTAGGCTAGGCTAGGCTAGGATAGGTTAGGTTAATCTTGGCTAGAACTGAGTATAGTAGAGTAGGGCAGAGAAGAGTAGAGTAGAGTAGAGTTATATTAGGTTATGCTAGTCTAAGCTAGGCTAAGTAAGAGTAGAGTTAAGTAGAGTAGAGTAGAATAAAGTAGAGCTAAGCAGAGCAGAGTAGAGCAAAGAAGAGCAGAGCAGAGTAGAATAGAATAGAGCAGAGTAGAGCACAGCAGCTCTGAGTAGAGTAGAGTAGAGCATAGTAAAACTAGGTTAGGCTAAGCTATACTAGGCTAAGCTAAGTTAAAGTAAAGTAGAGTAGGATAGAGTAAAGTAGAGTAGTGTAGAGCAACTTAGAGTAGAGTAGAGTAGAGTATAGTATTGTAGAGTATAGTAGAGTGTAGTAGAGTAGAGCTTTGTTAGGCCATGCTAGACTAGGTTAGGCTAGGCTAGAGTAGAGTAGATTGGAGTGGAGAAAAGTAGAGTAGAACTAGGTTTAGTTAGGGTAAGCAAGGCCAGGCTAAGTTAGGCTATAGTTGAGTAGAGTAGAGTAGAGTAGGGTAGGGTAGAGTAGAGAAGAGTAGAATAGAGCAAAGTTAAGAAGAGAAGAGAAGAGTAGAGTAGGCCAGAGTAGACTAGAGTAGAGTATAGTAGAGTGGAGTAGAGCTAGGTTAGGCTAAGCAACACAATGCTAGGCTAGAGTAGAGTGGAGTAGAGTAAAGTAAGGTTGGGCTAGGCTAGCCTAGGCTAGGTTGGAGTAGAGTAGAGTAGACTAGAGTAGGGCAGAGGATAGTAGAGTAGAGCAGAGAAAAGTAGAGCATAATAGAGAGAAGCATTGTAGAGTAGAGAAAAACATAACAAAGAAAAGGATAATAGAGCAGTACAGAGTAGAGTAGAGCATAGTAGAGCGAGGTTAAGCTAAGTTAGGCTATACTAGGTTAGGTTAGGCTAGGCTAGGCTTTAGTAGAGTAGAGTATAGTATAGTAAAGTAGAGCTAAGTTAGGCTAGGTTTGGCTAGATTAGATTAGAGTAGAGTAGAGTAGTGCTATGTTAGGTAGGCTAGGCTAGACTAGAGTAGAGTGTAACTAGGTTAGGCTAAGCAAGGCTACAGTATAGTAGAGCAGACTAGAGTAGAGAAGTACTGAGCAGAGATGAGCAGAGTTAGGTTAGGCTAGGTAAAGCTAAGCTAGGATAGGCCATGCTAGGCTAGAGTGGAGTAGAAATGAGTAGAGTTAGGTTAGGCTATTTTAGGCTAGGTTAGGATAGAATAGAGTAGAGTATAGTAGAGTAGAGTAGAGTAGAATATGGTGGAGAAGAGCTAGGTTAAGCTAGGCTAGGAGAGGCTAGAGTAGAGTAGAGTAAAGTAGAGCTAGGTTAGGCTAGGCAAGGCTAGAGTATAGTAAAACAGAGTAGAGTAGGTTAAAGTAGAGCAGAGCAGAGTAGAGCAACATAGTGGAGAGCAGAGTGGAGTTAGGTTTGGCTGTGCTCAACAAGGCTAGGTAAAGCTAGGTTATGCTGAGCCATGCTAAGCTAGAGTGGAGTAAAATAGAGTAGAGCAGAGCTAGGTTAGTCTACTCTACGCTATGCTAGGTTATGCTATGATAGAGTAGAGTAAAGTAGAGTATTGTAGAGTAGAGTAGAGTAAGTATTAGTAGAGTAGAGTAGTGTAGAGTAGAGTAGAGCTAGGTTAGGCTAGGCTAGGCTAGGTCATAGTAGAGTAGAGTAGAGTAGCATAGAGTAGAGTAGGATAAGGTAGAGTAGAGTAGAGTAGAGTGGAGTGGAGTAGAGCAGAGCTAGGATAGATTAGGCTAGGCTAGGCTTGGCTAGCATAGGCAAGGCTAAGCTAGGTTAGAGAAGAGCAGAGTAGAGTAGAGTAGAGAAGAGCTCGATTTGGCTAGGCTAAGATATAGTAGAGTAGAGTAGAGTAAAGAAGAGTAGAGTAGAGCAGAGAGGAGCAGAGTAGAGCTGGGAACAGTAGAGTAGAGCAGAGTAGACAAAATAGAACAGAGCAGAGCAGAGCATAGTAAGTAAAGTAGAGCAGAGTAGAACTAGGTTAGGCTAAGCTAAGCAAGGTTAGGCTATGTTAGAGTAGAGTGGAGTAGAGTAGAGTATAGTAGAGTAGAGCAGAGTAGAATAGACCTAGGTTAGGCTAGGCTAGGTTAGGCTAAGCAAGGGTAGAGTAAAGTAGAGTCAAGAAGAGTAAAGTAGAGTTAGGTTAGGTTAGGTTAGGCTATGCTAGGCTTGGCTAATGTAGAGTAGAGTAGAGATGAGTAGAGCAGAGCAGGGCAAAGTAAAGCAAAGTGAAGTAGAGTAGAGTAGAGCATAGCAGAGAAGAGTAGAGCACAGCATAGTAGAGCTAGGTTTGGCTAGATTAGGTTAGGCTAGGTGAGGCTAGGCTTGATTAGGCTAAGCTAGAGTTTAGTAGAGTATAGTTGAGTAGAGTTGAGTAGAGCTAAGTTAGGTTAGCCTAGGCTAGAGTAGAGTTGTGTAAAGCAAAGTAGAGTAGTGCAGACAAGAGCAGCTCTGCTCTGCTCTATTATACTTTGCTTTGCTCTATTCTATTATGGTATACTCTGCTCTATCTTACTCATCTCTACTCTACTCTACTTTGTTTTACTCTGCTCTGCTCTCTACTTTGCTCTACTTTTCTTTACTCTACTATGCTATGCTCTGTTATGCTCTGCTGTTCTCTACTCTAATATGTTCTACTATACTATAGCCTAACCTAGCCTAAACTAGCTCTATTGTACTCTACTTGATTCTACTCAACTCTCGTCTAGCCTAGCCTATCCTAACATAGCCTAGCCTAGCCTACCCAAACTCTACTCTACTCTACTCAACCTCTACTCTATTCAGCTCAACTCTACTCTACTCTAACCAGGCTGAGCCTAACCTAGCCTAGCCTAACCAAGCTCTACTCGGCTCTACTCGTCTCTACACTTCTCTACTATACTCTGCTCTATTCTACTATAGGTTTTTTTACTCTACTTTACTATGCTCTTCTCTACTCTATTCTACTCTGCTCTGCTCTACTCTACTCTATCATATACTACTCTACTCAATCATCTCATCGCTACTCTAGTCTAACCTAGTATAGCCTAACTTAGCTCTACTTTACTCTACTCTACTCTACTTTACTCTATTGTAGCCTAGCTTATCCTAACCAGTACTATTATGCTCTACTCTACTCTGCTCTACTCTACTTTTCCTTTGCTCTGCTCCACTCTATCTTACTCTCCTCTGCTCTACTCTACTTTTCTTTACTCAAACCTACCTTAACCTAGCTTAGCTTAATCTAACCAAGCTCAAGTCTGCTCAGCTCTACTATGCTCGACTTTTCTCTACTGTGCTCTGCACTACTCTACTCTTCTATTGTCTGCTCTACTCTACTCTACTCTACTCATCTGTAATATACTCTACTCAAGCATAGCCTAGCTTAGCCTAACTTAGCCTAACCGAGCTCTACTCTGCTCTACTCTATTAGCCCAGCCTAGCCTACCCTAGCCTAGCTTAGCCTAGCCTAACCTACACTACTCTACTCTACTCTAACCTAGCCTAGCCTAGCCAAACTTAGCTCTAATTTACTATACTCAACTCTAGCCTAGCTTAGCCAAGCCTTGCCAAGCCTAGCCTAGCTTACCCTAACCTAACTCTACTAAGCTCTACTTTGCATTGCTCTGCTCTGTAATACACTACTCTCCCTTACTAAACTTTTCTCTGCTCAGCTCTTCTCTACTCTGCTCTTCTCTACTTTGCTCTACTATATTCTAACCTAACCTATCTTAACTTAGCTCTACTCTACTCTTACTCTATTCCAGCCTAACCTACCCTACCCTAGTATAGCCTTGCCTAGCCTAGTCTAACTTAGCTCTACTCCACTCCATTTTTCTCTGCTCTACTCTACTATACTATACTATACTCTACTCTACAATACTCTAACCTAGCCTTGCCTAGCCTAGCCTAGCCTAGCCTAGACTAACCTAGCTCTACTCTACTCTACTCTACTATACTATACTATACAATACTCTATTCTACTCTATTCTATTCTACTACTCTATTATATTCTATTCTACTCTATCTTACTCTACTCTACTCCACTCTACCCTAACCTAGCCTAGCTTAGCCTAACCTAACTCTCCACTATACTCTACTCTACTCTAACCAAGCCCTGCCTCACCTCACCTAAATTAGCTCTACCCCACTCTATTGTACTCTAGCCTACCCATGTCTAGCCTATTTTAGCCTAGCCTAACCCAGCTCTACTCTACAATGCTTTACTATACTCTACTTTGCTCTACTCTATTTTGTTGTGCTCTACTCTACTCTACTCTGTCATGCTCTACTCTGCTCTACTATGCTCTACCCTACCCTACTTTACTTTATTCTACTCTACTCAAGCCTAGCCTACCGTAACCTAGTCGAGCTCTATACTACTCTACTCTTCTGTATTGTATTGTACTCTACACTACTCAACTCTACTCAACTCAACTCTATTCTACTCTACTGTACTCCACTCTTTTCTATTCTACTCTACCCTACTCTACACTATTGCAACCAAGCCTAGCCTAGCCTAACCTAGCTCTACCCGACTCTACTCTAGCCTAGCCTAGCATAACCAAACCTAGCATAGCCAGGCCTAACCCAGCTCTCCTCTTCTCTACTCTACTCTACTCTACACTTCTCTACTCTGCTGAGCTCTTCTCTACTCTGCTCTACTCTACTCTATTTTTCCCTGCTCTACTCGACTCTTCTCTACTTTACTCTAGCTAGCTTAGCCTAGCCTAACCTAGCTCTACTCTATGCTACTCTACTCTACTCAACTCAACTCTTGCTTTGCCTAGCTTAGTCTAGCCTCCCTAAGCTTAACCTAGATCTACTTTACTCTACTTTAATATACTAGAGTCTATTGTATGATAGTTTGCTCTACTCAACTCTAACCTAGCCTAACCTTGCTCCACTCAACTCTACTATATTCTACTCTACTCTACTCTACTCTATTCTAACTTAACTTAGCCTAGCCTAGCCTAACCTAGCTCTACTCTACTTTACTCTACTCTGCTCTTCTTTATTCTACTCTACTTTAGCCCAGCCTAACCTACCTTAACCATGCTCTGCATTACTCTACTTGGCTACACTCTACTATTGTTTACTCTGCTCTACTCTACTCTTTTTTACTCTACTCTACTCAGCTCTACTCTACTCTACTCTGCTCTACTTTACTCTCCTATACTCCACTCTATTATATTATACTCTACTCTACTCTACTCTACTCCACTCTATTCTACTTTACACTACTTTACTTTGCTTTACTCAAGCCTAGACTCACCTAACATAGCATAGCCTAGCCTCGCCTAGCCTAACCTAGCCTTACTCTGCTCTGCTTTGATCAACTCTGTTCTTCTCAGCTCTATTTTTCTCTACTCTACTCAAGCCTAGTCTATCCTAACCTAGCTCTACCCTGCTCTACTCTACTCTACTATACTCTACTCTACTCAACTATACTCTACTCTTTTTTACTCTACTCTACTCTTCTCCACCCTATTATACTCCACTCTACCACACTCTACTCTAGCCTAACCTAGCCTTAGCCTAGCCTGGCTTAGCCTAACCTTAGCCTAGTCTGGCTTAGCCTAACCTAGCCTAGCCCAACCTAGCCTAACCTAGCTTTGCTCTACTCTACTTTGCTCTACTCTAGTCAACTATAATCTACTCTCCTCTTCTCTGGCCTAGCTTAACTTAACCTAACCTAGCTTTACTCTACTATTTCTACTCTACACTACTATACCTTACTCTTTCCAAGCCTGGCCTATCCTTGCATTCTCTACTCTACTCCTTTATACTCTACTATATTCAACTATACTCCGTTATACTCTACACTTTTTTACTTCACTATATCATAGCCTTGCATAACCTTGCTCTACTCTAGTCTACTCGACTCTACTCTACTCCACTCTGGCCTAGCCTAACCTAGCTCTACTCTGCTCTGCTATGTTCTGTTCTATTCTACTCTAGCTTAGCCTATCCTAGCCTGGCCTAACCTAACCTTGCTTCACTCTACTCTACTTTATTATACTATACTCTAGCCTAGCCAAACTTAGCCTTGCCTAGCCTACCCTAGAGTAACCTAGCTCTACTCTACTTTACTTTAGCCAAGCTTAGCCTAGCCCAGTCTAACGCAACCTAGCTCTACTCAACTATACTCTACTCTACTATACTCGGGCCTAGCCTAACCTAGCCTTGCCTAGCCTAGCTTAGCCTAGCCTAACCTAGCTCTACTCTACTCTACTCTGCTCTACTTTTTTATTGTCTTCTCTACTCTCCTATACTCTACTCTACCCTACTCTCCTCTTCTTTGATCTTCTTTGCTCTTCTCTTCTTAGCTCTGCTCTACTTTAAACAACATTAGCCAAGCTTAGCCTAGCGTAACCTAACCTAACCTTGCTCTACTCTACTCTACTTTACTCTATTATACTCTATTCTAACCTAGCCTAGCTTTGCCTAAACTAGCTCTACTCTACTCTACTCTCTCAACTCTACTCTACTCTACTCTCTCAACTCTACTCTACTTTGTTCTATTCGGTTCTGCTCTGCTCTACAATGCTCAACTATTCTCTACTCTTCTAAGCTCTACTCTGTTCTTCTCAGCTCTACTCTACTCTACTCTACTCTACTCTAGCCTATCTTAGCTTAACCAAACTATACTCTACTCTACTCTCCTCTACTCTGGTCTAGCCTAGCCTAGCCTACCAAAGCATAGCCTAACCTTGCTTAACCAAGCTCAACCCTCCCCTACACTACTATACCCAACTATACTCTACTCTACTTTAATTTACTCTACTCTGCTCCACTCTACTATAGCCTAGCCTAAACTAGCCTTGCCTAACCTAACCTAGCATAACCTAGCTCAACTCTACTATACACTACTCTACTTTAACATACTATACTATACAATACTCTATTATACTCCACTCTACTCTACTTTACTTTGCTCTACTCTATTCTACTCTACTCTACTCTACTCTACTCTAACCTAGCTTAACCTAGCCTAGCTTAGCCCAACCTAACTCTACTCTGCTCTACTCTACTCTACTCTACTCTGCTCTGCTCTATTCTTCTCTGCTCTGCTCAAATTTATTTTGCTCTACTCTTCTCTGCTCTGCTCTACTTTGCTCTACTCTGTTGTATTCTGCTTTGCTCTACCTTACTCTAGCATAGCCTAATTAAGACCTACTCCACTCCACTCTACTCTACTTAACCTTATTATACTCTAACTTAGCCTACCCTAGCCTAGTCTAGCCTAACCTAGCTTTACTCTACTCTACTTTACTATGTTATATTCTACTCTAATCTACTCTATTCTACTTTACTCTACTTTATTCTAAGCTAGCCTAGCCTAGCTTAGCCTACCTAGCTCTACTCTACTATACCCTAGCACATTCTAAGCTAGCTTAGCCTAACCAACCTCTGCTCTACTCTGTACTGCTCAATTTTGCTCTGCTTTACTTTGCTCTACTCTTCTCTACTCTTCTCTACTCTACTCTACTTTGCTCTGTACTACTCTTCTCTACTCTAATCTACTCTATTGTACTCTAGCCTAGCTTAGCCTAACCTTACTCTACTTTACTCTACTCTATTATACTCTACTCTACTATACTCCACTATACTCTAGCCTCGCCCAGCCCAACCTAGCCTAGCCTAACTTCGCATAGGGTAGACTAGACTAACCTAGCTCTATTATACTCTACTCTACTCTACTCTATTCTACTCTACTCTACTCTACTCTAACCTTTCCTAACCTAGCTCTACTATACTCAACTCTAGCCTAGCCTAACCTAACCTAGCTCTGCTATGCTCTATTATCCTCTATTTTGCTCTACTTTACTCTAATTTGCTCTATTCTACTCTACTCTAATATACTCTGCTCCACTGTACCATAACCCAACCTTGCCTAACCTAGCTCTATTCTACTCTACACTACTTTAGCAAAGCCTTCCCTAGCTTAACATAGCCTAACCTAGCCTTTCTTAACCTAGCTTTACTCTTCTCTATTCTACACTACTCTACTCCACTATACTCTACTATACTCTACTCTACTCCTATTTACACTACTCTTCTCTACTCTACTCTACTCTACTTTAATTAAACCTAGCCTAACTTAGCCTAGCTTAGCCTTGCATAGCCTAACTTAGCTTAACCAAGCTTTACTCTGCTCTGCTCTACTTTGCTCTTTTTTGCTTTACTCTGCTCTACTCTTCTTAGCTCTTCTCTACTTTGCTCAGCTCAACTCTACTCTACTCTACTCAAGCCTAACATAGCTTACCTACTCTAATTAAGCTTAGCTTAGCCTTCCTTAACCTAACATTGTTATACTCTATCTATCTAGCCTAGCCTAGCCTTTCCTAACTTGGCTCTGCTCTGCTCCACTCTACTCTGCTCTGCTCCACTCTGCTCTTCTTTGCTCTACTCTACTCTACTCTACTCTGTGCTACTTAGCTATGCTCTGCCCTACTCTACTCTTCTCTAATATGCTCTACTCTTCTCTACTCTACTCTACTCTAGCTTAGTTTAGCCTAACCTAACCTAGCTCAACTCTACTCTACATTACTCTACACTACTTTACTTTACATTACTATAATCTTGCCTAACCTATCCTAACTTTACTCTACTCTAATCTACTCTACTAAACTCCACTCTACTATATTCTACTCTAATGTAGCTTAGCCTACCCTAGCCTAACCAAGCTATACTCTACTCTACTCTATCCTATTCTATGCTTCTCTACTTAAGTTTAGCTTAGCCTAACTTAGCTCTACTCTGCTTTGCTCTGCTCTACTCTACTCTACTCTACTCTACTCTACTCTGCTCTGGTCTTCTCTGCTCTACTATAGTGTACTTTGTTCTACTATACTTTTGAAAAACCTAGCATAACCTAGATCTACGCTACTCACTTCACTCAACTCTACAATACTATACTCTAGGCTAGCCTAGCCTAGCATAGCTTAGCCTATCCTAGCCTACCTTAGCTTAACCTATCCTAACCAAGCTAAACTCTACTCCACTCTACACTACTTTACTCTGCTCTACTCTCTTCTTCTATATTATGCTCTACGGTCTGCTCTTGTTTGCTCTACTCTACTCTACTCTATTATACTCTAGTGTAGCCTAACCTACTCTAAGCTACTCGACTTTACTCTAGCCTAGCCTAACCTAGCCTAGCCAAACCTAACCTAGCTCTACTATACTCTATTATGCTCTAACTCTCCTCTACTCTACTCTAGTCTATTCTACCCTACTCTACTCTTTTCTAACCTAGCCCCACAGAGCCTAGCCTGACCTAGCTCTACTCTACTATATTCTATCTAGTATAACCTTGCTCTGCTCTACTCTACTATGCTCTACTCTTCTCTGCTCTACTCTACTTTGATTTGCTCTACTATGCTCTACTCTACTCTACTCTACTATGCTCTTCTCAACTCTACTCTACTTTTCTCTAGCCTCGCCTAACCTAATATAGCTCTGATCTGCTCTCCTCTGTACTACTCTACTCTATTATACTCTGCTCGGCTCTACTCTGCTCCACTATTCTTTACTCTGCTCTGCTCCACAATGCTCTACTTTGCTTTATTGTACTCTACTCTAATCTACACTACTCTATAGTATAACACTCTAATCTTGCAATGCCTAGCCTAGCCTATCCTAATTTAGCTCTAGTTTACTCTACTCGAGTTTAGCCTAACCTAACCGAGCCTAGCCTAGACAAGACTAACCTAGCTTAACCTAGGAACTCAGCTCTGCTCCACTCTACTCTATTCTACTTTACTCTACTCTACTCTAGTTTGCTATACTCTACTTTGAAAACCCTAGCCTAGCCTAGCAAAACTTAGCCTAGTCTAACCTAGCCTAGCCTAAGCTAACCTAGCTCTACTCTACTCCACTCTACTCTACTCTACACTAGCCTAGCCTAGCCTAACCTTGCTTTACTCTACTCTACTATACTCTTCTATACTATACTCTACTCTACTATAACCTTGCTTAGCTTAGCCTAACCTAGCTCTACTCTACTCTGCTTTGCTATGCTCAACTCCACTTTGCTCTGCTCTGCTATAGTCTACTCTACTCTTCTCTGCTCAACTTTGATCTATTCTACTCTACTCTACTCTTCTCTAGCCTTTCCTAACCTAACCTAACTAAGCTCTACTCTACTCTACACTACTCTATTTGAGCCTAGCCTTGCCTAACCTAGCTCTACACTACTCTACTCTACTTTAAGTTAACTTAGCCTAACCTAGCTCTACTCTACTCTACTCCATACAATCCTAGCCTAGCCTAACATAGACTAGCCTAGCCAAGCCTCGCTTATCTTAGCCTAACCTAACTCTGGTCAGCTCTGCTCTGTACTTCTCTACTCTGCTCTGTTATGCTCTTCTCTGTTTTGCTCTACTCTGCTTTACTCATTTCTGTTGTACTCTTGTAAAACCTAGCTTAACTTAGCTCAGCACTACTATACTCTACTCTACTCTACTCTACTCTACCATACTCTACTCTAGCCTAGCATAGGCTAGCCTAGCTTAGCCAAACTTAGATCTATTATACTCTACTCTAACCAACTCTACTCTAATCTACTCTAACTTAACCAAACTTAATTATAGTCCACTCTACTATACTCTACTCTACTCTATCTTACTCTAACCTACTAACATGATCTATCCAAGCATAGCCTAGCCTAACCCTACTATACATTGCTTTATTCTACTCTGCTCTACTCTACTCTGTTCTGCTCTACTCTGCTATGCTTTTCTCTACTCTCTTCTACTCTACTCTGCTTTGCTCTATTCTACTCTACTATATTCTTCTCAACTCGAGTCTATTATACTCTACTCTGCTCTTTTCTACTTTACTCTACTATTCTCTATTATACTCTAACCTAACCTATTCTAGCCTAGCCAAACCTAGCTCTTCTCTACTCTACTCTTCACTAATCCACTCTACCCTAGCCTTGCTTAACCTAGGTCTTCTCTACTATGCTCTACTCTGCTCTGCTCTACTCTACTCTTCTCTACTATACTCTATTAAGCTCTTTCCAAGCCAAGTTTAGCCTAGCTTAACCTAACCTAGCTCTACTCTACTCTACTCTGCTATAACCTTGCATAGCCTTGCCTAACCTAGCTCTACTCTACTCGACTCGAGCCTAGCCAAGCATAGCCTTGCTTAACTGAGCTCTACTCTACTCCAATCTACTCTACTATATGATACTCTACTCTACTTTACTATACTCTACTCTACTTTATTCTACTCTACTCTTCTTTACTCTACTCTACTCTACTCTGTTCTTCCCAACTCGGTTCTGCTCTTCTATTTCTTCCTGCTCTCCTCTGTTGTTTTCTACTCTACTCTTCTATGCTCCACTCTACTCTACTATACTCTACTTCAGCCTTGAATAGCCTAGCCTAGCCAAACTTAACAGACCTCTACTCTACTCTACTCTACTATATTCTAGGCAAGAATAGCCTTGCCTAGCCTAACCTAACCTAGCTCTACTCTACTCTACTCTACTCTAACCAAGCCTAGGCTAGCCTTGCCTAACCAAGCTCTACTCTTCTATGCTCTACTCTGCTCCACTCAAGCCTAGCTTAGCCTAGCCTTACCTAGCATAGCCTAACCTTACTCTGTTCAGCTTAGCTCAGCACTGCTCTATACTGTTCTACTCTACTCTACTATGCTATGCTCTACTCTACTATTCTCAGCTCTACTTTGTTTTACTCAACTCTACACTACTCTACTCTACTATACTCTACTCTAGTCTACTTAAGCCTTGTTTAGCCTTGCATGGCCTTGCCTAACCCAGCTCTACTCTATTTTACTCTACCCTACTCTACTCTAGCATAGCATAGCCTAGCTCAACCTTCCCTAGCCTAGCCTAGCCTAACCTAGCCAAACCTAACCTAACTCTACTTTACTCTACTCTAACTTAGCCTAGCCTAGCCTTGCCTAACCTACCTCTACTCAACTTTACTCTACTATACTCTATTCTACGCTACGCTAGACTAGCCTAGCCTATCCTAGCTTAACCTAGCTTTGCTCTGCTTTGCTTTAGAGTGCTCCACTCTGCTTTGCTCTGCTCTATCGTACTCTACTCTAGCCTAGCCTAACCTAGCTTTTCTTTGCCCTTCTATGCACTACTCTACTCTACTTTGCTCTACTTTTTTCTAATCTACTCTTATTTCCATTACTCCAGTATGCTCTTCTCTACTTTACTCAGGTATGCTCTTCTTTGATCTACTCTACTCTCCTTTGGTCTACTCTTCTCTACTCAACTCTGCTTTACTCTGCTCTACTCTACTCTACTCTACTCTTCTCTACTCTACTCTACTGTGCTCTATGATGCTCTGCTTAGTTATACTCTCCTCTCCTCTCCTCGCCTCTCCTCTCCTCTCTTCTCCTCTCCTCTCCTCCCCTCTCCTCTACTCTACTCTACTCCACTCTACTCTACTCTACTCTACTCTATTCTACTCTAACCTAACTAAGCTTTGCCTTACCAAATTTAGCTATACTCTACTCTACAATACTATACTCTACTCTACTCTAACCTAGCCTATCCTAACTTAGCCTCACCTAACCTATCCTATCCTAGCCCAACCAAGCTCTACTCTACTCCACTCCAGCCAAACTTATCATAGAATAACCTTGTTCTACTCTGTTTTGCTCTACTCTACACTGTTATGCTCTACACTACTCTATTATTCATTTTTCTACTCTACTTTGCTCTTCTTTGCTTTACTCTGTTCTACTCCTGCTCTGCTGGGCTCTGCTCTTCTTTCTTCTACTCTACTCTACTCTGCTACGCTCTACTCTACTCTACTCTACTCTAGCTTGCTTAGCCTAGCATAGCCTAACCAAACCTAGCTCTACTCTACTCTACTCTAGCCTACCCTAGCATACCACAGCCTATTAACATACCCTAACCTAGCCTAGCTCTACTCTATTATACTCTACTCTACTCTACTCTACTTTACTATACTTTCTTCTACTCTACTATACTTGAACCAAGCTTAGCCTAGCCTCACCAAGCTCCACTCTACTCTTCTCTACTCTGTACTAGCCTATCCTTGCCTAGCCTAGCATAGCCTAACCTTGCTTAGCCTAACCTACCTTTACCCCACTCAGCTCTACTTTACTCTTCTATACTCTACTCTACTCTGCTCTGCTCTTCTCTACTCTACTCCATTATACTATTCTTTACTTTGCTCTACTCTACTCTGCTTTGTATTCTAGCCTAGCTTTACTTAGCCTTACCTAAGCTAGCCCTACTCTACTCTACTCTGCTCAACACAAGCTTAGCCTTGCCTAGCCTACCATAACCTAGGCTCACTTTGCCTAACCTGACCTAACTTTACACTACTACCTCTACTCCACTCTGCTCTACTCTATTCGACTATACCATACTCTACTCTTACCTAGCCTAACCTTGCCTAGCCTAACCTAGCCTAGGCTAGCCTAGCCAATCCTAAGTTAACTCTACTCTGCTCTACTCTACTCTACTCTACTCTTCTCTGCTCTACTATACTCTGCTCTGTTTTGCTCTAATCTACTTTACTCTATTGCATTCTGGCCTAGTGTAGCCAAGCTTAACCTAGCCTAGCCTAATCTAGCTCTACTCTACTCTACTCTATTATACTAAACTCTACTCTAATCTACTCAACTCTACTCTACTCTACTATAACCTAGCCTAGCTTATGCTAGCTTCACATAGCACAAACTAACCTAGTTCTACTATGCATGGCTTTACTCCACTCTTCTCTACTCTGCTTTGCTCTAGTAAGCTATGCTCTACTCTACTCTACTCTGCTCTTTTCTAGTCGACTTTGCTATACTCTGAAATGCTCTACTCTGCTCTACTGTACTCTACTCTAGCCTAGCTTAGCTTAGACAAACCTAGCTTAATCGAGCTCTACTCTATCTTCTCTTCTCTATGCTACTATACTCTTCTATAGTCCACTCTAGTTTAACTTAGCCTTACCTAGCTTAGCCTAGCCTAGCTAAACCTAATTCTACTCTACTCTATTATATTATACTCTACTCTACTCCATTCTAGTCTACTCTTACTCTACTCTACTATACTCTAGCCTAGCCTAGCCTAACCTAGCTCTACTTTACTCTACTATACTTTACTCTAATCTACTCTGCTCTACTCTATTCTAGCCTAGCCTAGCTTAATAGAGCCTAGCTTAACCTAGCAAGGCTCTACTCTACTCAGCTCTCCTCTACTCTACAATGATCTATTTTTCTCTACTCTACTCTGCTCTCCTCTACTCTACTATGGTCATCTCTACTTTGCTATGGTCTTCTCTACTATGCTATGCTCTTCTTGGCTCTACTCTGCTCTACTCTCCTCTTTTCTCCTCTTGTATCCTCTCCTCTCCTCTCCTCTCCTCTATTCTACTCTATTCCACTTTACTACACTCTTCTCTACTTTGCTCTAACATACTCTATTATATTCTACTCTACTCTATAATACTCTACTGTACTCTAGCCTTGCCTAGCCAAGCCTGATCTAGCTCTACTCTACTATACTGTACTCTATTTTACATTACTCTACTCTAGCCTAACCAATCCTAGCCTAGCCTAACTTAGCCCTACTCTACTCTATCCCTCTCTACTATATCCTAGCCTACTATAGCCTATCTTAGCTCTACTCTACTCTTCTACTCCTTACTCTACTTTACTCTATGATAATATACTTTACTCTACTCTACTCTAACATAACCAAGCCTAGCCTAACCTAACCTAGCTCTATTCTACTTTACTACACTCTATTCTACTCTACTCTATCCTAGCCTAGTTCAACCTAACCTAGCTCAGCTCAAGCATCCTGTGCAAGGCAATGGATGACAATCTTAGCTAGCCTAACCTTGCCTGGCCTAGCCTAGCCCCACCTAGCCTAGATTAACCTACCTTCACTCTACTCTACTCTACTCTACTCAACTATTTCATATTATACCCTACTCTACTCTACTCTACTCTACTTTATTCTAGCCTTGCCTAGCCTCACCTAGCCAAGGCTATTCTTGCTAAGCCTAGCATAACCTAGCTCTACTTCACTCTACTCTAACCTAGCTTATCTTAGCCTAGCTTAACCTAGCTTTACTCTACTCAACTCTACTCTACTCTACTCTATTTTGCTTTATTCTGCTCTACTTTGCTCTACTCAAATTTACTATACTCTACTATAATCTACTCTTCTTTGCCCTACTCTGGTCTACCTTTCCTTACTCTACCCTGCTTTACTTTAGCATAGTTTAGCCTATCCTAGCCCTACCTAACAAAGCTCTACTTTACTCTACTCTAGGCTAACCTTGCCTAGCCTAGGATACTCTAGCCTAGCCTAGCCTAACCTAGCTCTACTCTACTTTTACTCTACTCTACTTAATTATTCTATATTATACCCTACTCAACTCTACTCTACTCAACTTTTTTTTATTCTAGCCTAGCCTAGCCTAACCAAGGCTATTCTTACCTAGCTTAGCCTAACTTAGCTCTACTCCACTCTAAGCTAACCTAACTTAGGCTAACCTAACTTAGATCTACTCTGCTCTGCTCTACCCAGCTCTACTCTACTCTGCTATGCTCTGCTATACTCTTCTTTGCTCTACTCTACTCTACTCTAGTTTACTCTGCTCTATGATACTCTACTCTACTTTGCTCTACTCTGGTCTACTCTACCTTATTCTACTCTATCTTACTTTAGCCTAGTTTAGCTTAACCTAGCCATATCTAACAAAGCTCTACTCTACCCTACTCTACTCTACTCAAGCCTAGCCTCGCCTACTCTAGCCTAGCCTAGCCTAACCTAGCTCTACTCTACTTTTACTCTACTCTTCACTACTCTTCTCTAATCTACTATATTCTACTCTACTCTACACTAACTTAGCCTAGACTAGGCTTGCCAAACCTAGCTCTACCCTACTTTACTATACTTTACTCTACTCTTGCCCAACCTTGCCTAGCCTAGCCTAACTAAGCTTTGCTCTACTCTGCTCTACAAACTTTTCTCATCTCTACTCTGCTCCACTTTGCTCTTCTCTACTCTACCCTACTCTGTTATATTGTACTCAAGCCTAGCCTAGCTTAAACTAACCTAGCTCTACTATACTCTTTTCTACTCTTGCCTAGCCTAGCCTACTCTAACTTAGCCTAGCCTAACCTTACTCTACTCTACTATACTCTACTCTAACCTACCTTACTCTACTCTATTCTACTCTACTCTATTCTACTCTACTCTACTCAACTCTAAACTAGCCTAGCTTAACATAGCACTACTGTACCTTGCTATACTCTACTCTACTCTACTCAAGCATTGCCTATCCTAGAGTAGCCTTGCCTAGCCTAGCATAGCCTAACCTTGCTCAAATCTGGTCTTCTTTGTTTTCTTCAGATTTTCTTTGCTCTACTCTACTCTACTCTACTCTGCTCTACCCTACTCTACTCTGCTTTACTCTACTCTACACCACTCCACTTTAGCCTAGCCTAACCATGCCTAACCTAACTTAACCTAGCTCTACTCAACTTTACTCTACTCTACTCTACTCTAGCCTAGCCTAACATAGCCTAGCCTTGCCTAGCCTAGCCTAGCTCTACTCTACTCTACTCAACTCTACTATACTATACTATACTATACTCTACTCTACTCTACTTTATCCAAGCCTAGCCAAGCTTTGCCTAACCTAGCTCTACTCTACTCTGCTCTGCACGACCATGCTCTGCTCTGCTTTAATCTTCTCTTCTCTGCTCTACTCTGCTCTTTTTTTCTTTGCTCTACTCTACTTTGCTCTACTCTTCTTTGCTCTGCTCTACTCTGCCCTACTCTACTCTGCTCTACTCTACTCTACTCTACTCTACTTTACTCTACTTAACTCTACTCTAGCCTAGCTTTACCAAGCCTATCCTGGCCGAACCTAGCTTTTCTCCACTCTACTCTATTCTACTATTAGCTAGCCTAGCCTAGCATAACCTAACCAAGCTCTACCCTACTCTACTTTACTATGCTCTATACTGCTCTACTCTACTCTGCTCTTCTTCTCTACTCTACTTTACTTTGCAATGCTATGCTCTGCTCTGCTCTCCTCCCTCTACTCTACTCTACTCTACTCTACTCTACTCTACTTTACTTTACTCTACTCTATTATACTCTACTTTACTCTACACTACTCTACTCTATTATGCTCTACTCTACTATACTATACTCTAGCCTAACCTAGCCTAGCCTAACCAAGCTCTACTCAACTCTACACTTCTCTACACTACTATACTCTTCTCTAACCTAGCCTTACCTAGACTAACCTTGCCTACCCTAGCTTGACTTAGCTTTACTCTACAATGCTCGATTCCACTCTACTCTGCTCTACTCTACTATAGGTTAGCCTAGCCTAGCCTGGCCTTACTTAGCCTAACCTAACTATCCTTTGCTCTACTCTATTATGCTATGCTCTATTCTTCTATGCTCTACTTTGTTCTACTCTACTCTGTTATTCTCTACTCTACTCTACTCTACTCTGCTCACCTCTCCTCACCTCTCGTCTTCTCTAGTTTACTCTACTCTACTCTACCCTTCTCTACTCTACTCTTCTATACTCTACTCTACTCTACTATATTCTACTCTACTCTATTATAGTCCACTATACACAAGCCTAGCCTAATCTAGCTCTACTCTGCTCTACTGTACTCAAGCCTAGCCTAGCCTAGCTTAGCCAAGCTTAGCCTTCCCTAGCCTAGCCTAGCCTAACTTAGCTTTACTCTACTCTACCCTACTCTTCTCTACTCTACTCTTTTCTAGCCTAGCCTAGCTTAGCCTAACCTACCATAGCCTAACCAAGCTCTATTATACTCTACTCTACATTACTTTACTCTAATTTGTGTTGCTCTGCTCTTCTCTTTTGCTCTACTCTACCTTACTCTGCTCTGCTCTCCTTTACCCTCCTCTTCTCTACTTTTCTCTGCTCTACTACACTTTACTCCATCTACTCTACTCTACTACTCTACTCTAGGCTAGCCTTGCATAGCCTAACCTTGCTTTATTGTACTCTACTCTTGCTTAACCTAGCCTACCCTAGCCTGGCCTTGCTTAGCATAACCCAACCTAACCTAGCTTTACTATACTATGCTCTACTCTACTCAACTCAACTCTACTCTACTCTAGGATAACCTAGCTTATCTTAACCAAGCTCTACTCTTAGCCTAGCCTTCTCTAGCCTACCCAAGCAATGCCTAGCCTTGCCTAGCCTAGCCTAACGAAGCTCTGCTCTACTCAGCTCTACTTTACTATGTTATGCTATGCTCTGCTCTTCTCTGCTCTACTCTGCTCTACTCTACCCTTCTCTACTTTATTCTACTCCTCAACCCTACTTTATTCTAACCTTGCCTGACCTACCCTAGCCAACCATAGCCTAGCCTAGCCTAGCTTAGCCTAGCCTAACTTAGCTTTACTCTACTTTACTACACTCTTCTATACTCTACGCTACTCTACTCATCCCTAACCAAGCCTGACCTTACCTAGCCTAACTTAGCTCTTTTTTATTCTTCTCTTTCCTAGCCTAGCTTTGACTAAACTAGCTCTGTTATTCTCTATGTTACACAACTTTGCTCTACTCTACTTAGCTCTACTATGTTTTGCTCTACTCGACTCTTCTTTTCTCTGCTCTATTCTACTCTACTTTAGTCGAGCCTAGCCTTGCCTATCCCAACCTAACCTAGCAATATTCTGCTCTACTCTACTATACTATACTCTTCTCAACTTTTTTATCCTCTACTCTACTTTACTCTACTCTTGCCTAGCCTAGCCTTCAAACAGCCTAACCTAGCTTTACTCCACTTAGCTCTACCATAGTCAATTTTACTCTATCCTACTCTACTCTACTCTACTCTAACTTAACCTTGCCTATCCTAACCTAACCTACCTCTATTCTTCTCTACTCTACTCTAGCCTAGCTTAGCATAACTTAACCTAGACTAACCTAGCTTTGCTCTACTCTACTTTGCTTTTCTCTTCTCTGCTCTACTATGCTTTGCTCTATACTGCTCTACTTTACTCTGCTCTGCTCAGTTATGTTTTGTTTTGCTCTACTCTAATCTACTATTGTCTACTCTAGCCTAGCCTAGCCTAGCATAACCTAACCGAGCTCTACTCTATTCTACTCTACTCTACTCAAATCTACTCTACCCTACTCTAGCCTAGTAGAACCTAGCCTAGTCTTGTGTATCCTCGCCTAGCCTAGCCTAACCTCGCTCTACTCTTCTCTACTCTACTCTAGTATTCTCTACTCTACTCTACTTTACTATACTTTACTCTACTCCATTCTACTCTACTCTACTCTACTCTAACCTAGTATAGCCTTGCATAGCTTAGCCTAAGCAAGCGCTACTATACTCTAATCTACTTTGCTCTGTTCTACTTTACTCTACTCTTCTTTACTCTACTCTACTTAGCTCTACTTTGCTCCTCTCTACTCTGCTTTGCTCTGTCTTACTCAACTCTGCTATGCTCTACTCTAGCCTAGCCTACCCTAGCCTAGCCTAACCTAGCTCTGCTCTACTTTACTCTAGTCTACTCAGCTCTAGCCTAGCATAGCCTAATCGAGCTATAATCTACTCTACTCTAGTCTAGTCTAGCCTAGCCTAGCCAAACCTAGCTCTACTCTACTCTATTATACTTTATTATACTCTACTCTACTATACCCTACTCTTCTCTACTCTACTCTACTATAACCTTGCCTAACTTAACCTAGCTCTAGTCTACTCTACTCTACTCTAGCCTAGCCTAGCCTAATAAAGCTCTACTCTACTCTGCTCCACTCTGTTATACTCTACACTTTTTTGCTCTACTCTATTTTACTCATCTCTACTCTACTTTACTCTACTACTATATACTACTCTATTGTAATCTAGCCTAACCTTGTCTAAACAAGCTCTACTTTACTCTAAGCTCACCTAGCCTAACCTAGCCTAGCTCAGCCTAGCTTAGTCTAGCCTAACTTAACTCTTCTCTATTCTACCCTACTCTACTCTACTCAACTCTACTCTACTATACTCTACTCTACTTCTACTCTTCTCTACTCTACACTACTCTACTCTACTTTATACAACTCTACACAACTCTAGGCCAGCCAATCCTTGCCTAGCCTAGCCTAACGTTACTCTGCTTAGCTCTACCCTGCTTTGCTCTTTTCTGCTCTACTTTATTCGACTCTACTCTTCTCTACTGTGTCTTATTTTATTCTACCCTACTCTATTTTACTCTTTCTTACCCTAGCCTAACCTAGCTCTACTCTACTCTACTCTACTCTACCCTTACTTAGCCCATCTTAGCCTACCTTAGTCGAGCCTAACCAAGCTCTATTCTACTTTACTCTAATCTACTCTATTATACTTTACTCTACTCTACATTACTCTACTCTATTAAAGCCTAACCTAGCCTAACCTAGCTTAACCTAGCTCTACTTTACTCTACTTTACTTTGCTATACTCTAGCCTAGCCTATATTATCCTAGAATAGCCTAACCTACCTAAACTCTAGTGTACTATGCTCTACTCTAGACTGCTCTTCTCTACATTACTCTGCTCTACTCTACTCTACTCTTTATTACTCTACTCTGCTTTTCTACTCTACTCTGCTCTACTTTACTTTGCTCTACTCTGCTCTGCTTTGCTCTTCTCTACTCTACTCTACTCTACTCTACTCTACTTTACTATACTCTACTTTACTCTATTCTTCTCTATTCTACTTTACACTACTCTACTCTACTCTAGCCTAACCTAGCCAAACCTTGCTCTGCTCTACTCTACTCTACTTTACTCTAGCCTAGCCTACATTAGCCTCGCCTAGCCTAACCTAGCTCTACTCTACTATACTCTACTCTACTCTAACTTAGCCTTACCTAGCTTAGCCCAGCTTAGCTTGGCATAACCTAGCTTTACTCTGCTCTACTCTACCTTGCTATTCTTTGCTCTGCTCTTCTCTGCTCTGCTCCACTCTGCTCTACTCTACTTTGCTCTGCTCTACTCTACTCTAATCTTCACTATAGCATTGCCTAGCTTAGCCTTGCCTAGTATAGCTCTACTTTACTCTACTCTACCCAACTATACTCTATTCTAGCCTAGCCCAACCTCCCCTACCATAGCCTTGTCTAGCATGGCCTTTCCAAAGCTTAGCTATGCCTAACCCAACTCTACTATACCCTAATGTATTCTACTCTACTCTACTCTACTCTAACCTAGCCTAGCCTAGCCTTGCCTAAGCAAGCTTAGCCTAAGTTACCCTAACCAAACTTTACTCTACTCTGCTTTGTTCTACTCTTCTCTTCTCTATTCTTCTTTGATATACTCTACAATTCTCTACTCTATTCTACTTTGTTCTGCTATACTATTCTCTGCTCTACTCTACTCTACTCGACTATAGCTTAGGCTAGCTTAGCCAAACTTAGCCCAACCTAGTCTTCCCTAACCTAGCTCTAATCTACCCTACTCTAGCCTTGCCTAGCCTACTTTATCCTAGCCTAGCCTTGTTTAGCTTAGCCCAACCAAACTTAGCTCTACTCTAATTTACCTGACTCTACTCTACTCTACTCTATCATACTCTACTTTTCTCTACTCTTCTCTGCTCTACTCTACTATACTCTACTCCACTCTAGCCTAGCCTAACCTAGCCTAGACTAACCAAGCTCTACTCTACTCAACTATACTCTTACATAACCTTGCCTACCCTAGCCTAGCCTATCCTAGCCCAGCTTAGCCCTACCAAACCGAGCTCTAATGTACTCTACTGTACCCTAGTATACTCTACTCTACTCTATTATACTCTACTGAAGGCTAGCTTAGCCTAGTATAGCCTAGCCTACCCTAGCCTAACTGAGTTTTACTCTACTTTAGTCTACTGTACTATAACTTAACTAGCCTAGCCTATCCTAACCTAACTCTACTATACTCCACTGTATTCTACTATACTTTGGCTTAGCCTAACCTAACTCTCCTCTACTGTACTCTAGTTTACTCAACCTACTTTACTCTACTTTTTTCTACTCTACTTTACTCTACTCTAGCTTAGTCGAGCCTCGCCAAGGCTAGATTAACCAAACTAGCTATGCTCTACTCCACTCTTCACTATTATGCTCTGCTATGCTTTACCATGATTTTCTATGCTCTATTGTACTCTACTCAGCTTTGCTCTGCTCTACTCTATGGTTCCTTTCTTTGGTTTGCTCTACTATGCTCTACTCTGCTCTACTCTACTCTGCTCTGCTCTGCTCTACTTTGCTCTTCTCTACTGTACTCTACTATTCTTTAGCCTAGCCTAGCCTAACCTAGCTGAGCCTCACCTAGCTGAACCTATATTAACCTAGCTCTACTCTACTCTACTCCCTTCTACTACACTCTACTCTAATCTAATCTACTCTGCTCTACTTTACTCTACTCCACTCTAACCTAGCCTAACTTAGCTCTACTCACTCTACTCTATCGTAGCCTAACCTAACTTAGCCAAACCTAGCTCTGCTCTACTCTGCTCTGCTCTGGTCTACTCTACTCTTCTCTACTCCACTTTACCCAACTCTGCTCTTCACTACTCTGCTCTACTCCACTCTGCTCAGCTATAATCTTCTCTACTATACTCGACTCTATTGTACCCTAGCCTAGCCTAGCCTAGCATAGCATAACCTAACCTAGCTCTACTCTACACTATTATAGCCTAGCATAGCCAACCCTAACCTAGCTCTACTCTACTCTAGTCAACCCTACACTACTCTGCTCTAATCTACTTAATCGAGCATAGCTTAGCCTAACCTAGCTCTATCCTACTCTACTCTAATCCACTCTACTCTACTCTACTCAATTGTAGCCAAGCCTGGCCTATGCTAGCTTAGCTTAGCTTAATCTAGCTCTACTCTATTCTACTTTACTTTGCTCTGCTCTACTCTGCTATGCTTTTATCTTCTTTGTTGTGGTTTATTCTACTCCACCCTACTCTGCTCTTCTCTACTGTGCTGTACTATGCTCTGCTCTCCTCTCCTCTCCTCTACTTTACTCTGCTCTTCTTTGCTCTGCTCTGCTCTACTCTACACTTCTTTGCTCGACTCTGTTATGCTCTCTTTTACTCTGCTCTACTCTATGCTACTCTTCTCTAGCCTAGCCTAGACTAGGCTATCCTACCCTAGCCAGGCCTAACTTTTCTCTATTATACTTTACTCAACTCTACTCTACTCTACTCTACTCAAACCTAGCCTAGCTTAGCCTAACGTAGCTCTATATTACTCTTCTCTACTCTACTCTACCCTACTCTACTCTAACATAACCTAGCTTAGCCTAACCTAGCTCTACATTACTCTACTCTACCCTACTCTAGCCTAGCCTAAACTTGCTCTGCTCAGCTCCACCTTACACTGCTGTACTCTACTTTGCTTTACTCTGCTCTTCTCTACTCTCTTCTTTCTTGCTCTACTCTACTCTTCTCTACTTTGTTCTGCTCTATTCTACTCTACATTAGCCTAACCTAGCTTTACTCTACTCTACTTTACCCTACTCGACCCTACTCTACTCTACTCTACCCTACTTTACTCTATTCTACTCTACTCTACTCTACTCTACTCTATTCTACCTAGCCTAGCCTACCCTAGCCCAGCATAGCCTAGTTTAGCCCATCCTCATCTAGCTCTACTCTATCCTTCTCTACTTTACTCTAACCTAGCCTAGCTTGACCTTACCTAGCCTAGCACTACTCTACTCTACTCCACTCTACTCTACTCTGCACTACTCTACTCTACTCCAGCATAGCCTATCCTAGCTCTACTCTACTCTGCTCTACTCTGCTCTTCTGTATTTTTCTCAACTTTGATCTTCTCTCCTCTACTCTTCCCTACTCTGCTCTACTCTACTAATCTCTACTTTACTTTACCTTGAATTGCTCTTCTTTGCTCTACTATGCTCTAGTCTACTTTACTCTGTTATGCTCTCCTCTCTTCTTCTCTCTTCTCCTCTCCTCTACTCTCCTCTCCTTTACTCTACTCTACACCCTACTCTACTCTACTCTACTCTATTCTACTCTAATATCCTCTACTCTACTCTACTTTGCTTATCTCAACTCTGCTCTGCTCTACCATACCCTATCCTTGCCTATCCTAACCTAACTTAGCTATACTCTACTCTACTATACTCTACTCTACTTTACTATACTCCACTCTACTCTAGCTTAGCCTAGCCTACCTTAGCCTAGCCTAGCTTAGCTAAGCCTTTCTTAACCCAACCTAACCTAACTCTACTCTACTGTACTCCACTCTACTCTACTCTATTATACTCTACCCTATTTTAACCTTGCTTAGCCAAGACTTGCCTAACCTAGGTCTACCCTACTATACCCTACTCTACTTTACACTAGCCTAAACTAGCCTAACTTAGCTCATGTCTACACTACTGTACTCTACTCTTTTCTACTCTACTCTGCTCTACTTTTCTATTCTCAACTCTGCTCCTCTCTGGTCTGCTCTTCTCTGTTACACTCTACCTTACTTAGCACTATTTTTCTCAACTTTGCTCTACTCTGCTCTGCTATACTTTACTTTGCTCTGCTCTGCTATGCTCTACTCTACTCTACTCAACATTGCTTTGCTCTTCTCTACTCTACTCTACACTACTCTTGCCTAGCCTGGCCTAGCCTAGCCTAACCTAACCTCACCTAGCTTAGCTTTATTATACTCTACTCTACACTATTCTAGATTAGCCTAGCCTTGCCTAACCTTGCTTTACTCTGCTCTACTCTACTCTACTCTACCTTATTTTGCTCTACTCTTCTCTACTCTACTCTGCTATGGTCTCCTCTCCTCTCCTCTCCTCTCCTCTCTTCTAGTCTACTCTGCTCTATTTTACTCTACTCTACTCTATTATTCTTTCTCTATTCTGCTCTACTCCACTCTATTTTGCTCTACTCTACTTTGTTCTACTCTGCTCTACTTTAATCAACAATACTATACTCTAGCCTAGCCTTACTTAGCCTAGCCTAATTGAGCTCCACTCTACTCTACTCTACACTACTCTAGCCCAGCATAGCCTAGCCTACCTTAGCCCTACCTAGGCCAACCTAGCCTAGCCTAACCTAACTCTACTCTATTTTTCTCTACTCTAATCTACTCTAGCCTAGCCAAGCCAAGACAAACCTAGCTCTACTCTACTTTAGCATAGCCTAGCCTCACCTGGCCTAACCTAACTTAGGTCTTCTCTTCTCTGTTGTGCTCTACTTTTCTCTTCTCCAGCCTAGCTTACCCAAATTTAGCTGTAGTCTATACTACTCTTCTCTATTATAATCTACTCTACTCTACTCTAAGTTAGCTTAGCCTAGCCTAGTCAAACCTTGCTCTACTCTACTCTACTCTACTCTACTCTACTCTAGCATAGCCTCGCCTAGCCTTGTCATGCTTAGCCTAACCTAGCTCTACTCTCCTCTGCACTGCTCTACTCTACTATGTTATGCTCAACTCTGCTCTACTTTACTCAACTAAACTCTACCCTATTATACTATAGCCTAGCCTAGGCTAACCTAGCTCTACTCAACACTACTCTATTATACTCTACTAAACTTTATTCTACTTTACTCTTCTCTACTCTACTCTAGCCTAACCTAACCTAGCCTAGCCAAGCCTAACCTAAATTTACTCTACTATACTCTACACTACTCTACTATATTATGCTCTACTCTACATTATTCTATTTTATTCTACTATACTCTTACCTTGTCTAGCCTAGCTCAACCTAACCTAGCTTTACTCTACTATGCTCTACTCTTCTCTACTCTATTCTTTTCTACTCTACCCTACTTTACTTTACTCTACTCTACTCTACTCTTCTCCACTCTGCTCTACTCTATTTTGCTCAGCTTTGCTATGTTCTTCTCTACTCTACACTACTCTAGCCTAGCCTTGCCTAACCAAGTTCAACTCTACTTTGCTTTACTCTACTCTACTCTAGTCTTCTCTACTCTACCTCAGCCTATCCTAGCTTCACCTAGGCTAGCCAAACCTAGTTCTACTGTAATCTACTCTACTCTTCTCTACTCTACTCTACTCTACTATACTATACTCTACTCTACTCTACTCCACTCTATTCTACTCTACTCTAACCTAACCTAACCTAGCCTAGCCTAACCTAACTCTACTCTACTCTACTCTTGCCTAGCCTAACCTATCCTAACATAGCCTAGCCTAAACTAACTCTACTTTATTCAATTTTTCTCTTCTCTACTTTTCTTTGTTCTACTCTTTTTTGCTTTACTCTACTCTGTTCTGCTTTGTTCTACTATACTTTACTCTATTCCACTTTGCTTTACTATGCTCTTCTCTATTCTACTATGCTCTACTCTAACTTATGCTAGCCTAGCCTAGGTTAACCTAGCTCTACTCTATTCTCCAATGCTCTAGTTCGCTCTACTCTCTCTACCCTTCTCAGCTTAGCTTAGCTTTGCTTTGCTCTACTCTACTTTGCTCTTCTTTGCCCTGCTTTGCTCCACTCTACTCTGCTTTGCTCTATTTTGCTCTACTCTATTCTACTTTGTCTTGCTCTACACTACTCTACTCTGCGTTACTCTACTCTACTCTGTTATGCTCTACACTGCTCTACTCTACTCTATTGTACTCTACTCTACTCTAGCCTAGTTTTCTTAGCCTAGGCTAGTGTAGCCTAACTTAGCTCTACTAGACTATACTCTACTATATTATACTATAGTATACTCTACTCTACTCTACTTTACTCTAACCTACTCTACTCTACTCAACTTTAGTGTAACATAGCCTAACCTACCCTAGCATAGCCTAGCCTAACCTAGCTCTACACTACTTTACACTAGTCCACCCAATCTACTCTACTTTACTCAACTCTAACCAAACCTAGCCTTTCTTAGCATAACAAAGCTCTATTCTACTTTGCTCTAATCTTTCCTAACGTAGCCTAATCAAGCTAGCCTAGCTTAGCTTAGCCTAACCCAGTTCTGCTTTACTCTCGTTTACTTTTTTATGCTCTACTCTACTCTACTCTTGCTTACTTTACTCTGCTCTACTCTACTCTACTATGCTCTATTATACTCTAGTCAAGCCTAACATAACTTAGCTCTACTCTACTATACACCACTCATGCTTAGCCTAGCTTAGCCTTGTCTATCCTTGCAAACCCAACCATAGCCTAGCCTAGCTTAACCTAGTACTTCACTACTATACTCTACTCTACTCCACTATACTCTTGTCTAACCACTTTTATCCTAGCTTAGCCTAACTGAGCTCTACTCTGCTCTGCTCTACTCTCTTTTGCTCTTCTCAACTCTATTCCACTCTATTATGCTCTACAAAACTCTACTTTGCTCTACTCTACTCTACTCTACTCTATTATACTCTACTATGCTCTACTCTACACTTCTCTACTCTATTATCCTCTGCTTTGCTCTACTTTACTCTACTCTCTTCTATTCTAGCCTAGTTTAGCCTCACCTAGCCCAATCTAGCTCTACTCTAGTCTTGCTTAGCCTTATCTAGCCAAGCCTACTCTAGCCCAGCCTAACCTAACTCTATTCTACTTTATTTTGATCTATTATATTTTATTCTACTCTACTATAACTTAGCCTATCCAAGCCTAGCCTAACCTAGATCTACTTTACTCTACTCTATTATACTCTACTCTGTTCTATTATACTCTACTCTACTCTACTCTAGCCAAGCCTAGCCTAACCTACCTCTGCTCTACTCTATTCTGCTCTTCTCATCTCTGCTCTATCCTAATATGCTTTGCTCTGCTCTTCTTTACTCTACTCTACTCTATTCAGAGATAGCCTAGCCTAGCCAAACCTAACTTAACTCTTCTCTACTATACTCTACTATACTCTACTCTACTCTTACAAAGCCTAACCTAGCTCTACTCTACTCTACCCCACTATACTTTACTATACTCTGCTCTACTCTACTCTACTATACTCTAACCTAGCCTAGCCTAGCTTAGCTTTCCCTAACCTAGCTCTACTTTGCTCTACTCTACTCTACTTTGCTCTTCTCTACTTTGCTCTATAATGCTCTACTCTACTCTACACTACTCTAGCCTAGCTTAACCTAGCTCTACTCTACTCTTCTCTACTCTATTCTACTCTACTATACTCTACTCTACTCTACTCAAAGCATTATCTAACCTAACCTACTATAGCTTAGCCTAGCCTAGCCTAGCCTAGCCAAGCTTATGCTACTCTAGCTTTACTCTACTCTACTATAGTTTATTATACTCTACTCTACTCTGCTCTGCTCTGCTCTACTCTACTCTGCTCTAATCGTGCCCTACTTAGCCTTGCCGAAATTAACATTACTCAAGTCTACTCTACTATACTCTACTCTAGCCTAGCCCAGCCTAGCCGAGGCTAACCTTGCTCTGCTATGCTCTATAAAACTCTACTATACTTTACTCTTCTCTACTCTAGCCTAGCCTCAACTTTATTTTACTATGCTCTACTTTGCTCTACTCTGTTCTCCTCTCCTTTACTCTACTCTACTGTACTCTAGTTTACCTTGCTCTACTCTTCTCTACTCTACTCTAACATAGCCTAACCTAGCCTAGCCTAGCTTAGCCTCTTAGCATTACTCTACTTTACTCTACTCTTTTTTGCTCTCCTCTACTTTACTTTTCTTTACTATTCTCTGCTCTGCTCTATTCTACTCTTCTCCACTCTACTCCAATCTACTAGAGCTTAGACTCGACAAGCCTAGCTTAGCCACTCTAACCTTACCTAGCCCAATGTAACCTTACTCTACTCTACTCTACTCTAACCAAAGCCTAGCGTAGGCTAACCTAGCTCTACTCTACTCTACTCTACTCGACTTTGCTCTTCTTTACTCTACTCTTCTCTACTATGCTCTTCTCTTCTCTACTCTATTCTGCTCTTCTCTACTCTACTCTATTATAGCCTCGTTCAGCCTAGCATAGCTTAACCCAGCTCTACTATACTGTACTCTACTTTACTCTTATTTATTATACTCTAGCCTAGTCTAGCATACCCCAAGCTTAGCCTAACTTTGCTTTGTTCTACTTTACTCTACTCTACTTTACTCTAATCTACTCTACTCTTCTCTAACTTAGCTTATCCTAACATCGCCTAACCTAGCTCAACTTTACTCTACCCTACCCTACTCTACTCTACTCTACTCTACTCTAGCATAGCTTTGTTTAGTAGACCCTAGCCTAATAACTCCACTCTACTCTGCTTTACTTTACACTGCTCTGCTATGCTCTTCTCTACTCCACTCTACTCTTCTCTATTGTACTCAAGTCTAGCCTAGCCTAACCTTGCTCTACTCTACTCTACTATACTCCACTCTAGCATAGTCTAACCTATCCTATCCTAACCTAGCTCTACTTTACTCAACTCTACTCTACTCTAACCTAGTCTAGCCTAGCCTACCCTAACCTAGCTCTACTCTACTCTACTATAATCTACTCTACTCTAGCCTAGCCTAAACTTGCCTGGCCTAGCATAACCTAGCTCTTCTCTACTCTACTTTATTTTGCGCTACTCTACTTTGCTCTCCTCTACTCTACTCTACTTTGCTTTGCTACACTCTGCTCTGCTCCACTACACTCATTTCAGTTAAACTCAGCTCAACTCTACTCTACTCTACTCTACTATTCTTCGTTCTACTCTATCCTACACTACTCTACTTTAGCCTAGCCCAAACTAGCCTAACCTAGCCACACATAGCCTAGCTTAACTTAACTCTACTAAAATCTACTCAACTATACTCTACTCTACTTCAATCTACTCTTCTCTACTCTATACTACTCTATTCTACTCCACTCTACTCAACTCTGCTATACTCTACTCTTCTTTACTGTACTCCACTCCACTCCACCCTATGTTACTCTACTCCGCTTTGCACCACTCTACTCTATTCTGCTTTACTATGCTCTCCTCTATTATGCTCAGCTCTTCTCTACTCTGCTCTGCTCTTCTCTACTCCACTCAACTCAACTCTTCTCTACTCTACTCTATTGTAGCCTAGTATATCTTAGCCTAGCTTACCCTACCCTAACCTAACTCTACTATACTCTACTCTACTCTACATTACTATACTGTAGCCTCGCCTAACCTTGCCTAGCCTACCCTAGCTTAGCCAAGCCTTGCTATACTCTATTTTTCTCTACTCTATTTAACTCTAGTCTACTCTACTATACTGTACTCTACTATACTCTACTATAACTTAGCCTAGCCTATCCTCGCTCTACTACACTCTACTTTACCCTACTCTGCTCTACTATACTCTACTCTACTCAAGTCGGGCATTGTTTAGCCTAGTCTTGCATAACCTTGCTCTGCTCTACTCTACTCTTCTCTAATCTGCTCTACTTTGCTCTGGTCTGCTCTACTCTACTTTACTCTGCTCTATTATAATCTAGCCTTGCCTAACCTTGCTCTACTCCACTTTACTCTACTGTACTCCACAATACTTTACTCTTTCCTTGCCTAACCTACATACCCTACCCTAACCTAACTCTACTCTACTCTACTCAACCCTACTCTATTGTACTTTGCTCTACTCTGCTTATCTCTGCTCTACTAGGTGTTGCTCTAGTCTGCTCTACTCTACTGTACTCTACTCTACTCTACTCCACTCTACTCTACTCTACTCTATTATACTCTAGCCTACCATAGCCTAGCTTGGCCTAACTTAGTTCTACTCTGTTCTACTCTGCTGAACTCGACTCTACTCTAGCCTAACCTAACCTTGCTTAACCTTTCTTAGCCTTGCCTAACCTAACCTAGCTCTACTCTAGTCTACTCTAGTCTACTCTACTCTACTCTCCTCTACTCTATTCTACTTTACTCTACTCTACTCTAACCAAGCCTAACCTAGCACTACTATGTTTTACTCGAGCCTAGCTAAACCTAGCTCAGCTCTACTTTACTATGCTCTACTTTACTATACTCTACTCTACTCTTCTCTAACATAGCCTAACCTAGTCTAGCCTAGCCTAGCTTAGCCTCCTAGCAATATGCTGCTTTGCTCTACTTTGTTATACTCTACTCTACTCTTTTTTGCTCTCCTCTCTACTTTTGTCTACTATGCTCTGCTCTACTCTACTCTACTCTGCTTTAGTCTACTCCACTCTACTCTAGCCTAGATTAGACAAGCCTAGCCAAGCCACTCTAACCACACCTAGCCCAATGTAACCTTACTTTACTCTACTCTATTCTACTCTAACGAAGCCTAACCTATCCTAACCTAGCTCTTCTCTACTCTACACTGGTCTACTCGACCTTGCTCTCCTCTACTCATCTCTTCTCTACTCTATTATTCTATGCTCTACTCTGCTCTCTTCTCTTCTCTACTCTACTCTACTATGGCCTCGTTCAGCCAAGCATAGCCTAACCCAGCTTTACTATACTATACTCTAATATACTTTACTCTGATTTATTATACTCTAGCCTTGCCTAGCCTACCCTAGCTTAGCCAAGCCTAGCCTAACTTTGCTCTGTTATACTTTACTCTGCTTTACTCTAATCTACTCTACTCTACTCTAACTTAGCCTATCTTAACCTTGCCTGACCTAGCTTAACTCTACTCTACCCTACTCTACTCAACTCTAGTATAGCCTTATTTAGTACACCCTAGCCTAGCTTAATAGCTCTACTCTACTTTACTCTACTCTACTCTACTCTTCTCTACTATACCCAAGTCTAGCCTAGCTTAACCTTGCTCTACTCTACTCTACTCAACTCCACTCTAGCTTAGTCTAACCTATCCTATCCTAGCCTATCCTAACCTAGCTCTACTTTACTCTGTTCTACTTTATTATAACTAGTCTAGCCTAGCCTACCCTAACTTAGCTCTACTCTACTCTACTTTGTTATACTCTACTCTACTCTAGCTTAGCCTAGACTAACCTAGCCTATCATAACCTAGCTCTTCTGTACTCTACTCTACTTTGCTCTGCTCTACTTTGCTCTGCTCTACTCTACTCTACTTTGCTTTGCTCGACTCTGCTCTGCCCCACCACACTCTATTTAGATCAACTCAGCTCAGCTCTACTCTACTCTACTCTACTATTCTTTGTTCTACTCTATCTTACTATACTCTACTTTAGCCTAGCCCAACCCACCCTAGCCTAGCCACACTTAGCCAAGCTTAACTTAACTCTACTCAAATTTACTCAACTATACTACTTCACTCTACTATACTCTACTCTTCTCTACTCTACTCTATACTACTTTATTCTACTCTACTCAACTCAACTCTACTCTACTCTACAATACTACACTCTACTCCACTTTATGCTACTCTACTCAAACTTAGACTCGATTAGCCTAGCTTATCCTAACCAAGCACTACTCTGCTTTACACTACTCTACTTTGCTCTACTCTGTTCTATTTTTCTCTTCTCTACTCTAATATGCTCTACTCTACTCTACTTTAGTTTACTTTGTTCTACACTACTTTACTATACTCTACTCTTCTCTACTCTACTCTACTATACTTTACTCTTCTCTACTCTACTCTAACCTAACCTTACTTAGCCTAGCATAACCTAGCTTAGCCTAACCTAGCTCTACTCGGCTCTACTTTGCTTTACCTACTCTTTTCTATTCTGCTCTTCTCTACACTTCTCTACTCTGCTTTGCTCCATTCTACTCAACTCTGCTCTACTCTATTCTACTCTAGTGTAGCATTGCCTAGCTTAGCCTAACTACTTTAACCTAGCCTAACCTTGTTGTACTCTACTCTACTCTAGCCCAGCCTAGCCTAACTTGGCTCTGCTCTACTCTACTCTACTTTACTCCACTCTACTCTACTCTACTTTGCTATGCTCTACTCTGCTTTACTCTACTCTACTCTACACTGCTCTACTCTTCTTTGCTCTACCCTACTCTACTCTTCTCTACTCTACTCTATTATAGCCTAGTTTAGCCTCCCTACTCAACCCTAACCTAGCTCTACTATCCTCTACTCTACTCTACATTACTATACTATAGCCTTGCTTAGCCTACCCTAGCCTGGCCAAACCTCATATACTCTTCTTTTCTCTACTCTATTCAGCTCTAATCTACTCTATTATACTCTACTCTATTATATTATACAATAACTTAGCTTAGTCTAGCCTATCCTAGCTCTACTCCACTCTACTATACCCTACTCTACTCTATTATACTCTACCTTACTCTAACCTGGCATTGTTTAGCCTAGCCTAACCTTGCTTTACTCTGCTCTGCTCTACTCTTCTCTGCTCTGCTCTACTTTGCTCTGGTCTACTCTACTACAATCTAACCTAACCTAAACTCTCTTTGCTCTACTTTACTCTACTCTACAATACTTTACTCTTGCCTTGCCGAGCCTACCGAACCTACCCTAACTAACCTTGCCTAACCTATCTCTACTCTACTCTACCTAACCCTACTCTACTCTACTCAATCCTACTCTATTGTACTTTACTTTACTCTACTCTGCTCTATTAGGTGCTGCTCTAGTATGCTCTGCTCTACTCCACTCTACTCCACTCTACTCTACTCTACTCTACTATACTCTACTATACTCTATTATTCTCTAGCCTAGCCTAACAAAGCTATACTCTACTCTACTCGACTCTACTCTGGCCTAGCATATCCTAACCTAACCTAACATAACCTTGCCTAGCCTAGCCTAACTTAACTTAGCTCTACTCTACTCTTCTCTACTCTGCTCTACTCTCCTCTACTCTATTCTACTCTACTCTACTCTACTCTAACCAAGCCTAGCCTATCCTAGCCTAACCTAGCTCTACTCTGCTTTACTTTAGCCTAGCTAAACCTAGCTCTACTATATTCTGCTATGCTCTACTCTATTCTACTCCACTCTGCTCTACTCTGCTCTCTTATGCCCTACACAAACTACTTTACTCTATCCACTCCTAGCCTAACCTAGCTCTACTTTGATCTGCTCTGCTCTTCTGTACTTTGCTCTACACTACTCTTCTCCACTTTACTCTACTTTACTCAGCTCCATTCTACTCTTCTCTACTCTACTCTACTCTACTCTACTACACTCTACCCTACTCTGCACTACTATAGTCATGCCTAGCCTAGCCTACCCTAATCTAGCTCTTCTCTTTTTTGGTCTACTCTTACCTAGCCAAACCTAGCCTAGCTTAGCATAGGATAGAGTAAAGTAGAGCTAGGTTAGGCTAGGCTTGGATAAGCTAGGTTAGAGTAGGGTAGAGTAGAGTAAAGGAGAGTAGAGTAGAGTGAAATAGAGTAGAGTGGAGTTGAGTTGAGTATAGTAAAATAGAGCTAAGTTAGGTTGGGCTAAGCTTGGCTACACTAGGCTAGGGTAGGCAATGCTAGGCTAGAGTATAGTATAGTAGAGTAGAGTAGAGTAGAGCAAGGTTAGGCAAGGCTAGGCTAGGCTAATCTAAACAAGGCTAGGATAGAGTAGAATAGAGTAGAGTAAAGATAAGTGAACTAGAGAAAAGTATAGTAGAATAGAGAAGACCAGAGCTAGGTTAAGCTAGGCTAGGCTAGGCTAGGTTAGGTTAGGCTAAGCTAGGATAGGATAGAGTGGAGTAGAGTAGAGCAGAGTTGAGTAGAGTAGACTATAGTAGAGTAGAGTAGAGTAGAGTAAAGCTAAGTTAGGCTAGGCTAAGCTAAGGAAAGGCTTGCCTAGGCTAGGGTAACCATGGCGTAGCTAGGCTAGGTTAGAGTAGAGTAGAGTAGAGTCGAGCTAAATTAAGCTTGGTTAGGCTAGTGTACAGATAAGAGAAGAGCAGGGTAGAGTAGAGTAGAACAAAGAAGAGCAAAGTACAGTAGAGTGGAGCAAAGCAGAGTAGAGCATAGTAGAGTAGAGCACTTCTTCTGCTTCTTCTTCTTCTTCTTCTTCTTTTTCTCCTTCTTTTGCTTCATCTGCTTCTTCTTCATCTTA